>JADLZK010012594.1:0-118824 GCA_015847255.1 Hyparrhenia diplandra | reverse complement strand
ATTCTTTTCCCGCTACAGACGCACGACCTACCACTATAGATGTGCATCGGGCCATGCGGCCCGGCCTCGCTGGCCCGGCGTGCCGTGCCCGTCTTTGCCGCGTCTTGCGTGGGGCCGCTCGTCTTGCGGCCGATGCCGCGTGCCGTCGTCTTTGAGAACAACGCCGCACGGCGGCGGCCAGCCGGAAAAAATCGTCTTGCGTCTTGCTTGGGTGAGCCGGACTGTTCACCCACCGGGCCGGCCCATGGCCGAAATTCAAAAAAAACATCACGAGGAAACAGTTTTTCAAATACAAGCTGGGTAGTTTTCAATAGACATAGACTTTAAAGTTCACACTTAACTGTTTTTTGAAATGATTAGGGTTCTCAGTTCACACTTCACAGTTAACAGTTCACATAGACTTCACAGAATGAAAATGAGACAAGTTTTCAAAAGAAAGAGTTTGGAGTGCAATCTTTTTCCTCATTAAAAAACCTTTCTAGGTAAACCCACCCTTGTGGGAGAAACCCTAGAAAGAAAAATCAGACCCGGCTCAAATTGTATTCAAATTTCGGGTTTCAAACTGTGTCAATCATCTAGCCCTATTACAATAGCCATCACGGTGGCAACATCCAGCAAAACTTAGCACAGATTCACATCACATGAGGTTCAACATCCAACTATCTAAGAACGATCGGTTTGTGCAAAAGTGAACCAGCGAGCACCTGACCATTGACCAAAATCACCGGCAAAAGTCCACGCAATATGACCTGTTTAGGTTTACGGTCTATGAATGAACTAAAGCAAATGAATCATGATTCATGAATGAATGGAGACTACTTGACTAGAGAGTGAAAGTCTTTACCTCCAATATGTTGTTCTTCTTCTTCTAGCCACCAAGCAACCGTTGCCACCAACAGAACTGTTGGTGCTTGCCGGATCTTGCATTGCGGCTAGCCGCCGCTTCCTTGGCCAACATCATCAATCCACATATTATCAAACTTAGCCACCGGTCGAAGTCCTCGGCGGTGTCTTTGTTCTCTCCTTGCTCCCAAACTCCCAATCCTTGATGCATGTGAGCATCTCAACATGCTTTCAGGCAACAAGCACCGCCGCCGCCCGGTCTTGAGTATCCTACCTCGCCAAGCTTGAAACAAGACTCAGGAAACAGTTAGATGCGAGGAGCGAGCATATAATATCTTTTGGCCAAAATAGACAAGATAGGATAGGTTTGCTTGTGGTCACGCCACCATATAGCAAGATATCAAAATTTTACGGAAAGACGGTCGGTCATCCTTTGTCTAAGTAAGTCCGGAGTTCACTAATAACTTGGTCGCGAGGAAGATGAGTCGGGTGCACGCGGGGATTACCAAAGAGCCTTCCCCATGACTGTTTTTCTCTTACCGGGAGGATATGAAGGCTGCACAGGCCTAGTAGACCTTCTTTGTTGCACCAAATTTGTCAACATACTTGCCAAAGAGTCTAGTCAATTCATCTTTCACATCACCATAGTAGATATTGTAATTAACTCCTAAGCCCTTACCAAGAAGATCAAGTAATGAATACAAGGCAGGCAACTTACCTCTAGGATCAAGAACTAAAGCAAAAGAAAACAAAGATTGGTGGTTTTCCCCAAGACTTAAGTAGTTTAAGCTTCATAGGTAATGCAATGCTTCTAAAATTATTATCGATTCAGCTTGTTTCAAAAGCTCGGCAATGTCAAGAATACTATCACGAGAACCAATGGAGAAGTAGGGTAGTAAACACCCGGATAGAAGAACAGTGCACTCATAAAAAGTTTGGGAAACTCATTATCTCGTTCAACAATATGCCAATGCAAAGGAGTCAAAAGCACCTTTTCATAGTTTGAATTAATGAACCGCGAAAAAAACTTCCTTATACACATATTGCCCTCAGTATTTTCATCTTTAGTCGGCAAAGATTTAAGCATCAAATAAGTAGAGTTCCATCTAACATCCATGTCCAAATTTCCAAACTTTCTAGGTCTAACACCCTTAGCAATACAATAGTTTTTTGAACAATGCAATTTTTTAGATTAGAAGCATTTAAAAAGCTTATTGCGGTTCTAAAATCCTCAAGATAAGACTTAATCCTTTTCAAACCGGACTTAACAATCAAATTCATAACATGGCAAACACACACGTGATGCACAAGCAAGTACCTAACTTTGTTAGGATCATCATGAGTAGGTGCAGGATAGGAACCCAAATAGCCAAAGAATGTTGGAGCAAGAGTTTCAAAAGCCTTAGAATTAGAAGATGCATTATCTAAAGTCACGGCAAACACTTTATTCATCAAATTGAACTCCCCAACCACATTACAAATGCTATCGGCAATATTGGCACCAGTATGTCTTTGCCTCAATAAGCCTCAAACCAATAATCATTTTTTGCGGTTCCCAATCAGCATTGACATAATGAGCAACAAAATGTAAATGTAATCCTCCTTACAATTACGAGACCAAATATCGGATGTCAAAGAGACAGAACATGTATGTAACACCCGTGTTTTTTGCATCATTTTAAAATTCACTAAAAATTTGAACTTTTTATAATTACAACTAAAACTTGACTTTATTTTCCGCTCAACCAAAACCCGTTTTCGAAAACCTTGCATCAATTCACCATATAGATTTATTTAGGCCTTGTTTGAATGATTGTTTGCTCGCTTGCTTGTCTCGCTAAATTTATTTTGGCATCGAATAATATATTCCTTGATCATCTTTTACTCAAATATTCCCCTTACCCTTCCTTGCTATTCCCACCAAATAATATTCCTTGTCACCGTCTATCAAACATATTTCCTTGAACCCCTCCTAATTTTATCAACCACCATATACCCTTGACCCCTCCTTGAATTGTCAAATACTATCCTTGATCATCTCTACCAAATAATCCCTTTGACCATCTCCTTAAGTTACCAATCACCATCATATTTCCAATTCTAAAATTCCAATGTGCTTAGTTTATATATATTTTTACGGGAAAAATATTAAAGCCACCTCCTGTACATGTATATATAGTGGACTATATATACATGAAATGATATACACAAATGAGTGTATATGCGTAGATATATTCATGTGTGTGCGCCCAAGCATATGTACGAACACATACATGTATGGATATAATATGTACAGGAATGGTTTGGAAAATGGAAAAGAAAATATAAATGAGAAAAGTCCCACGGTCTCCTTCTCCTTTTGGCCCAGCACGGTCCAGCTCAGAGTCAGCAGCAGCCCACACCATCTCTTCTCCCTTTCTTCCTCTTACACGCGGGTCCCACCCGTCAGCTCCCTCTCCTACCTCCCTGTTTTTCCAAGCACGCACAACACGCGGGCGACAGCCCGATTGACCGGCAAATAGTGCCGCTGCTGTCCTCCTCCGTCGTCGCGACGTGCCGACAACCGCTGTGCCCGACGACGCCCACACAGCTCCGGTCACCACCTCCACTGCACCACGACGGCCAGCTCAATCCACAGAGCTCGGACGCAAGAATATTCGCCGTAGATTCCGCTCACCGCGTCACCTCCGCGTCGCTCCCGCGTCCGGCTGCGACAATGCCGCCACTGCTCTCGCCGACCGCACCACAGCAGCGCCGCTGGACGCCAGCTCCTCCGTCGTCGTCACCCGCCGACATCCGCTGTGACCGACGACGAAGCAACAGCACCGCCGAGCTGGCCACGCCACGTCGCACTGGAGCTTGCCGGTTTGCCGGAAAATATCATGGCCGGCGAGCCGCCTCGCCGCGCCTATAAAAGGGGCAGCCATGGCCGCAGGGGGCCTCGCCCCTCGAGCTCGGACTCCATTTCCTCCTCCCTGAGCTCCCTTCCCCTCCTTCCCTCTGTTCTTCGCGAGCCATGCCGGAACGCCGCGCCACCGCTCTGCATCCCATCGCGTCGCCGCGCCAGCCCCCATCTCTGCCTCGCCGCGCGCCCCAGCTCGCCATGGCCTCGACGCGCACCACGCTGCGGTCCGCGCCGCCGCCCTGCTCACACACCAGCAGCCGCTCGCCACCAGCACCTCGCCTTGCCGCCGCGCTGTGCAAGCCATGCCAGCGCCACGCCTTGCAGCGCCGCTCACCGCCGCTGCGGCTCGCCACCAGCCGCCAAGGCCGCAGCACGCCGGGCGGAGGCCGCGAGCACGCGCATCGCCGCCGCCCAGCTCCACCCAGCAACGCCGCCGCGCGCTCTCCGCCACACCTGCTGCCCGCTAAAAGCACCGCCATCCTGCCGCCTTGCCTTGCACCACCTACACCACCGCCCGCCGGCCAACTCTCGCCCCTCGCTTGGACGGACGACTAAACGGGACGGCAACGACGAACGGAGAGCAGCAGGGAAATCGATCCCTTTCTTATCCCCTCCCTCCTTTTTCCATACACCTAGTCCACGTGAACCAAAGGGAGGAGCAGCAGGTCTATCGCACAGTGTAAACCAGGTCCATGGCACAGTGCACGCGGACCAAGCCAACAGCCTGGCCCCGCGCGTCAGCCCTGGCTAAAATGCTAGGTACACCCGAGATGGTGTACACGAAAGAGCAAAAGTCCATTTTCCAGCTTACAGAAAATTCCCAGAAAAATTTATAAATAAACTAGGTACACCCCAGACCCTACCCAAGCTTTTACATCCCAGTTCCATAAATTCTAAAATTCCAGAAATAATTTCCAAAGTTTAATTCATTTATAAATCCTAAATTAAACTTTGGAAATTCACATCTTTCCGTTCAATTCCAAATCACTTTCTGTTCCGGTTCCATAATTCTTCTAAAATCATGCTCTATTTATTCATATCCTTGCCATAATATTTGATGCCCAATTAAATTCTAGTTGTTGTATGATTTATATTTATTTAATCGCCTTGCACCGTAGATTTACGTAAACCCTAGCTTACCCCTTCCGCTAACCCACACCTTGCACCCGTATATTCTTGTATGCGTGTACACTCTCACGTACATGAATACTTCGAATATACACACACGTAGTTGTCCACATGCTAGATATACGCGGTAGGTTGTGTATGTATATAAATGCATAGAGTGGTATTGTGAAATATAAATAAATATACGTATATACCTATCGATTTGTATCTACGCATGGCTAACCCCCTAACCTAGCCGTATACTGCGTGTATGTGTACTCAGTGACACACACTCTAGTATACATGTCCTATACACACATAGGGTATGCCCGACGTACGGGTATACGTGTATGTGTGGCTAACCCTAGATTAGGACCCTAACCCTGCTAACCCTAGACACATACATATGCATGAGCGTGTGTGTCGCTAACCCTACGTCTTGTCCTGTAGGGAAGTTTACCTAAGCCACATCCTTCAGGTTCACATGATAGTGAACGTTAACAATGTGGTTTGGGTCTCCCTCATGCGACCCCACTACACTAACCTAGCCCGTAGGATCCACCTAGATGGATGGACTCTGTCTATCCTATCATACTTCAAACTTCTAGAATAATGATAGGAGTAGATAGTAATCTATCCATCGTCCCCTAGAGCTAACCCACGTAGGAACGTCGTTGCTTTGAATGTTGTACTTGTGTTTTATGTTTGTCAACAACGGAGGCCACCCGACGAACCCGGGCTTATTGCTACACCGGGCCATAAGAGACAGGGAGCACCAAGACCAAGAACCTTGGATATACTAAAAGTCGGGATAGAGGCAAGTCCTTACCCCCCCTTAATCATGATCTTAATATAATGATGAATGATGATATAAAATGGATAAATAAGATCGATGTAACCTAAGTAAGAATGTGAACCCTCAACAAAAGGTGAGTGGTGATAGTCTACATGGAGGTGGACTAATCACAATCGGGGATGAATCCCGCGGAGAGATGCTCGCCTCCCTAAGGACCGGTTCATAGACCTTCTACCTAGTGCGATATTTCGCATGCTGACCACACGTCGTTTATGGGATGGCTTGATTCACACCCGTTGGGTTGAGGTATAATTGGGATCCAAGGTGGCGGGGGCGAGGCAAAAGCGACCTATTAGGAGCGGATGTGGGGAGAGTGGCCCCATGTCCTGGTTAGGCGTGGATCTTTGAGTGGTCTTCCACGGAAGTGTTTGGGCTGCGGTGGCCTTGGTCTGCTAGAGGCACATATTGATGATTTGAGATTGAGGGTGGTGTTGGCGGTATAGGTTGGGTAATTAGGTATTACACGTAAAAGCATGGGTGATTTGGTATCACCATATTGTCTAGGGTGATCGTCATCCTCGTGGTGGCGTGTTATCCTTCCAACCCCGAGAAGTCGTGGTGAAGATTATACCAACATACCTAGGGTAGCACCCGGGCGGTGCACGGATCGTTAGGGCGAGTACGGATCTAGCGGTACTTACGCCTCACGGTGCATACGGATGGCGGCTACACGGACCTTGTTCGCATCCTTAATCTCATGAAACCATGTCCGGCACTTAGACTTCTTACCTCCCCCGGCTGAGTGTCACCGGAGGGATCGTCATCGTCGTCGACATCGATGGGCTCTGGCGTGCTCCAACGGGCGTCACCGGCGTCGATGCGGAACAAGGCGGTGGCGTCCTCGGCCAAGTTGTCGTCGTTCTCGGCGCGGCTTCAAGCTCGTCGTCGGTGTTGGGCGCCCGGGTCCTCGCCGTCGGCGGGCGAAGCCCCCCGCGTTGCGCTGCCGGCACCGAAGAACACCGGACGACCGGCGAGCCCGCGGTGGGCCTGATCCTGGACGGACGGACGAAGCTGAGGCCGCCAAGACCAAGATCGCCCTCAACGGCCGCTGGTGGGCGGCCCGCCATGTCAATCTAACGAGGAAGACTGAGACCACCGGCACAACCCGCAAAAACAACGGCGAAGCGGGCGGATTAGACAAACGACGGAAGCGGGATGATCGAGGAAGGGAACGAGCGGGGAGAGGGAGACAGGAGGTAGTACTCGGGATCGAGCCCGTGCCTAAGCCGCCAAGAACCAAAACTGCGGAGAATGAGAGGAGCACGGATAGAGAGAGGAACGAAACAACCAGAGGCAAAGGATTAGACAAACGACGCAAGCAGCGGCGCGGATCGAGGAAGAAAACTCGGAACTCACATGTTGATCGGAGAAAGAAAGGAGAGGAGGGGGGGAGAAAGAGAAGACAAGAAGAGGATTTCGAACTCGATCCGGCAGGTGAAGGCGCCGGTTGCGACGGCGACGCCGGAGTAATCTAGCGGGCGGCCCGGAGGCGAAGCAAATTCATGGTGGATCGAGAAGATCGGAGCTAGATCTACAAAGTGGGAGGGAGGGAGAGGCGCGGGGCGGGTGGGGGGAATTTAGGTTAGGGTTTGGGAGCCGGCCGCGGCCGCTCCCCTCGCTTATATGGGGGCGGGGGGGCAAGTGCTCGCTCAGGGCGGGTCGCCTCCACCGGTCGGGCACCGGCCTATTTCACGCCGGGCCAAGCCTAAGACGGCACCTGGTGGACCGGGCCGTGCCGGCTCGGCCGGCCAAAGCCGGCTACGGGCGGGCGGGAGGGCTGGGCTGCATGTGCAACTATATGCCCCACATACCCTTCCGCCTTTGGTTTCTCCCGTTTAAAGGCATCGGACTGACCAGAAACGAGAATGTCTAAAATACCCTTTAGTTGTATTGGACAAGTCCAGAGAGTCGTCGCTTTCGCCCGTCCCTCTCCCGTCCCGACTTGAGACTCTCGGGCCGTCAAAAAAAAAAAGGAAACACGCTAGCGGCTCCGTCCGTCCGATCCCGGGACCGAAACCCTAGCGCCGCAGCCTTCAATTGGCGGGCGGTGGGGAGGGGTACCAGCGGGGAGGGCGTCGGCAGCGAGGAGGCTCGAGGCGGCTCGCAGATCGGCGGCTCTCGCGCAGCTCAGGCGGCCTGGCATCTCGCTGGCGGCATCTGCTGGCGTCAGGCGCGGCTGGCGACTCAGCCCGGGCTGCTGGGCGGCCTCGGCTGGTGTGCATGATTTGACAGTACATTGGTGTTGTCTCATAACTTTCGCCTCATATAGTGACACGTAATTTAAGGCGACTTAAGAAACTAGGCGTACATTGGTTGTTCTTTTAAGTTGTCTTATAGTAGCTTGTAATTCCTTAAACCATGGGCAGAGAAAAAATAGGATTGTGAGGTGCATGACAACATCAACTCATACAATGGTATATAAGTTGTCTCATACTCCTAAATTTTAGCTCATGAGATCCGGTTGTTTTCGCCAAGAAACGACCTCATTCTCTTTTAAACTCTCTCTTTTCCTCCACACCATCAAAAATCCTACGGGGCGTTGCATGAGACGAGGTATGAGACGGCTGACGTGTAGCAATGTACCTGCCCTTAAGTACCTCAGTTTGATGCTCTTGCGATTATCTTCGCCTGAAAACCGTTGTCCACTTTGTAGCTCTGTATTAGCAGAGCTGCTGCATCTTCCGAGTTACAACCTGATTGGTGGGCTATTGAGTTCTTTGGTGGCATTTAATTTTCTTTGATATTTGAAAGCACACGCCAATTTGTTAAAATCATTATGCCAATCTTTATTCTCTGGTGATGATTTGTATCCGTAAAAGACTGTAAATCTTTTGTCACAAATTATCTGGAAACGTTGAAAGGTAAATCTTTTATCGCTAGCACTTCCGTGAAGATCATTGATTCTGTTGTGATATAAATGTTGAAAAAAAAATTTGTTTTGTTCATTTATGAATCTATCCATCAGTTTGGTTGCCCTCTCTCTCTCTCTCTTTTTTTTTTTTTTGCCAAAACAGCAGCCACAACAGCGAACCGCACCTCTCGGAACAGCATGTGTGCCAGGGGCAATCTAGTCTTTTGGCCAAGCAGTTAACCGCCGTTACCTTGAAAAGTTGACAAAAGGGTATGTGGGGTAAAAAAGTTGAAGTTGGACGCCGGGGAAAGAAAATAGAGTTAAATGCACTTTGTAGCCCCCTGAACTTGCACAACCGTGTCAAATAGGTCCATGAACTTGAAAACCGGACATCCGGCCCCAAACTTGCAAAACCCGCTCACCTGCGTCCAGGGGGTTTTCTAGGCCACGTGGTAGCCTCGGTAGGCCGTGCATGGCACTGTTTGCGGCAATTGACGTCGGCGATGATGTCGGCAAGACTTCTTTTAATTTATAAAATTAATATCTTTTTATTCGAGCTTCAAATATATAGCAAATAATATATCAATTTTGATCGTCTCGACGAGCTCTTTGCAATGGTGTACTCCGTTTTATTATTTGAGATAATTTTATTTCATGAAAAAATAAATATTTCTACAAAATCTCCCGAGTGCGAGCTGAAGTGTGCGGAATTACGTCGTCGTCGTCGTCCGGGCCGTCGGGCCATCATTCGCTGCGGGCACCTGTCAAGGTCTCATTTGGTGGCGAGCACCCATGGATCGCCGGGCACTCGTGTGGCACGATCAGATGGCCTTACTTTTCGCTAACCCACCCGCCAGGCCGCCGTAAGATTCTTGGTGCCTGGCGGCGGTGGCGGCAGCAGCAGCAAGCAGGAGCTTTCGGAGGAGAACACGCGAACGCAGGGGCTCTTACGACAGCGACGGACACGTTGGCGTTTTGGGATGTGGGCAACAATTTTATGGTGGTGAAAAGGCTGCCACTGCATGCTAGTGTGGTTGATGATCGAAGTCATAGTGGATCGGGTAATCTAGGCCACGTTTAGTTGGCTGAAAATTTGCCAAAAAATTACAAATTTTTAGACTCTCTCTCCATCACATCACATTAAATACACCGAAAGGCGTATGTTCGGGGGCGAAATGTAGGTAAAAAAATAACTAATTACACAGTTTTGTTGTAGATCGCGAGGGCGAATCTTTTTGAGCCTGGTTAGTCCATAATTAGACAATGTTTACCACAAACAAACGAAACGTCTTCTGATTGTCTTCATGTCGAGAAAAGTCACTTTTGCTTTAAAATTTAGCCATCTAAACAAGGCCCTAGTAACATCGTGCGCTCGTGCAACGTTGCAGAAACGGACGTGGCCTTGCTAGGCGCCAGGCCTAGCAAAATAATGCTCTTTGCAATTTTATTTCATGAAAAAATACAATATAAATATTTCTACAAAATAATGCTGAGGGCGGCGTGGCCTTGGCCTCCAGCATCGCGAAGGAAGAAGGACAGTAGCCCGTTCGGCTGCGCAGCCGCCCTGCCTGCACCGTCCCTGAACTGGAGCGGGGTTGAACTCGTGGCGTCTGAGCCCTGTGGCACGACGACGTCGTCCATGTGCGTGCGATAGAACACGTTGTCCATGTGCGCAGCATTATTTTGTAGAAATATTTAATTTTTTATGAAATAAAATTATCTCAAATAATAAAACGGAGTACACCATTGTAAAGAGCTCGTCGAGACGATCAAAATTGATATATTATTTGCTATATTTGGAGCTCGAATAAAAAAGATATTAATTTTATAAATTAAAAGAGTGCCGACATCATCGCCGATGATGTCAGCACCGCGAACTGATGCCATGCACGGCCTACCGTGAGGCTGCCACGTGGGCCTAGAAAACCGCCTTTGACCCTGAGGTGAACGGGTTTGCAAGTTTGGGGGCGATGTCCGGTTTTCAAGTTCATGGACCTATTTGACACAAATTGCAGGATTCGGAGGGCTACGATGCATTTAACTCAAGAAAAATTTTGAGGGGTACACGGGGAAAGAAAAAATTTCGAGCGGTACACGAGACAAAGAAACTTCCATAGGGTATACAGGGGAAAACCCTCACGGTTCGGAGCGGAGGGCGGTCGGGATGAAAGCTTCCAATTGGGCCCATGCATCATCAATCCTAATTCTTAGCCCAAGACTTAAAAAATGAACATGGAAGCGATCTCAAAGATGTCTACTCCCTCCGTCCCGGAGAGATGGTCGTTCTAGCGATGGCGAGTGTCCCACGAAGACCGCCGTTTTAGCTTCAGCATCCTACACTCGCCACCTACTCCCTCCGCCCCACGGCGATCGCCGCCCCGGATCGGGCGCTGGCACCAAGAAGCTAGCACACACACCTGCACACCTCTCGCTTCTTGTTCCCTGTTCCTCTGTCTTCCCTATTTTTTTATTAAAGCAAATTCGTTTCATCAAGTCACGGTGACGAAGGTTGCTTGCCTTGCTTGAAGAGAGAGGGAAGGGATGAGCTGCAAGTGGCGACAAAGTTGCGGCGTGCGGTGCGTAGTGTAGCATGTTTAGTTGGTGAAAAGCAAACTCAAAAAGTGCTATAGTATCCGTCACATCGAATCTCTTAACGCATACATGGTGCATTAAATGTAGGCAAATAAAAAACTAATTACCGCAGCTTTTGACTAAAAATTGCGAGACGAATCTTTTAAACCTAGTTAGTCCATAGTGGGACAATAATTAGCAAATACAAACGAAAAAGTGCTACAAATGGCCAAACCCAAAATATTTCACCAACTAAACACGAGGCGTTCTAGCGTTTGAAATTTGTATCGTAAAGGAACACGTTTTAGCTTCCGACATCCTACTTTGCAGACTACTACGTTTTAGCTTCCAGCAATCCTATAGCACCCTGTCATGTTTACGCCGCCCCAATAGTCCACTATGAATAAAAAACGAAAAGAAAGAGACGATGTGTGAGGAGGTGTGAGGAGAGGTTCCCCAACGGGTGCTACTTCCAACATGCATGATGGTGCTGCAAGCTCGGATGCAAGATTCCCTCTAGGGGTTGCGGCGTCATTTCCCTTGCTCCTTGGTAGCGGTGACAACTTCTAAAACGTCAACTAAACCGAGACGGAGGGAGTATGGTTTATGACTGGGCTCAAACCAATCAGGTTCTTCCTTTTTTTTTTGAAACAACCAATCAGGTTCTTAGGATGTGCATAGGAATAGTTTGTATGTTAGACATTGTGTACTTGCCAAACAAGGATACGAAAGCAGTAATGGCTGTGTTTAGTTGGTGGGAAAAGGTGGAAAAACACCGTTCGAATCAAAAAGTCACTTCAAGACGTTTAGTTTGTTTGTGGTAAACATTATCCTACCATGGCGTAACTAGGCTCAAAAGAATCGCCTCGCCGTGTACATCAAAACTATATAATTAGTTTTTTTTATTTACCTACATTTAGTGCTCCCTACGTGAGACAAAAGATTTGATGTGATAGGTGAATAGTGAGTTTGTATTTCTAGTTTCGTGAACTAAACACAGCCAATGTATTTTGAATGTCAGGCGAGCATGTTATGTTACCGAGACTTATATCCTGGGAAGTCAAAAAATAAAGTCTGACCAAATGTATATAAAAACTACTAATATTATGATGTACTCCCTCCATTCCAAATTATAAGTCACTTTTGACTTTCTAGGTTCATCCATTTAGTTATGTATCTAGATATAAATATATCTAGATACATAACTAAATGGATGAACCTAGAAAGTCAAAGTGACTTATAATTTGGGATGAAGGGAGTATATAGTAAACATATTGTTCGAGCAAGAAATGCACTTTTGTAGTATAAATTTATTTGAAAATATAAATGATGATATTATTTTCTATATTTTTGCTATTAACTTTAAATATTAAAATATTTCAGGAATCGAAAATGTGCATTTATTAGGAACAGGGGACTCAACTGCTCCACCGTGCGTGCAAATAGAAGGAACAACGATTTTAGGTAAGAAACAACATGTGCTCCAACGTCGTTGCTCACTTGCTCAACCCTCCGATTTGCCTCGCGGCATGGCCGAGTCGGCTGCATCTCATAGATGACGTGTAGTTTGAGCTCTCGCTATTGCACGCCGCATTGGCACCTGCGTTTTTTACCGACCGGACCTAGAAAACGCCGGGTCCGGAAAGCGGTAAACCGGTCCGGTTCTGCGTAAACCGGACGATTCTGGGGACGGTTTGAAATTTGAATTCAACTGAATTCAAACCGCTACGGCCGCGAACGGTAAAAATCCGTAAACCGGGCGGTTTGGAATTTATACCGCCCGGTTTGAGCGGTTTACCGAAAGCGGTTTGAGCGATTCGAGCGGTTTTTTCAAAATTCAAAATGTAATTTTTTTATAAAATGCTAAAAAATTCCTAAAAATACTTCATGATTTGTAGAATCCAATGATGTCAAAATTACTTAAATTTGAGTGTATTTAGTATGTTTTTCGACCTTCATGATTTAATGGGCCTTAATGGGCCTACTGTGTATTTTTTCTTTTTTTTTTTTTTCAAACTTAGATTTGAAATTTTTATACCAAACCAACTTCAATTTGACAAATTTTTACACCCTTGGCTTCTATAAATCACGAACTATTTTTCTGAGAATTTTTTTTCAACGATTTTTTTTCAAATTTTAAATTTTGAATTTGCCTTCTTTTATACTGGCGGTCCCTGAAACGGACCGCCCGGTATAAAACGGTAACCGCGTTTACCATGCGGTAAACCGTCCGATAGAAAAAAACGCAAATGTGCCACCCATCCGCTGCCGACAGCGGGGTTTTTTTTATCGGCCGGTTGAACCAAACCGCCGGGTCCCGGTTTGATTTCCGGACCTTCTACCGGTAAAAAGCTTCGCTACGGCACCGTCGGTTTGGTTTTTGAATTCAAATTTTCCAGTTCATCGGTAAAACGGGTTTGCCGAGCGGTATTTAATTTATACCGCCCGGTTTGAGCGGTATAAATTAAATACCGCTTCGGTATAAATTAAAAACCGGCCCGTCGCGCTTTTTTTTTTTTTTTCAAACTTCAATTCAAATTTTTTTATACCAAACGAACTCAAATTTGAAAAAATGTTGCACCGTTGGCTTCTATAAATCGCAAACTATTTTACGATATTTTTCCACGATTTTTTCAATTTTTAGATTTTGAATTTCAAATCTTTTTACCGGGCCCGGATACCGGGCCGGACCGTGGGTCGGTAAACCGCGGTTTCCCCGGAAACCGACCGGTATAAAAACCCCTGGCCGACAGTCCCAAACAAAAGTCGCTCACCTTACGCTGCGCCCCAGAGGTGGGACAAAGGCGGTGCCCAACTCTAGAAGTCCGCAGCCCAACAGCCGGGGCCCGCCGGGGCTGAAGCCCATGAGGCCTGAGCATCTGCTTCGTGGCACCATCTACACCACGTGGACCAAGCGTGTGCAACCAGCGCTGACGCGTCTCATGACTTTTTTTTTTCCTCCATTTGATTTTGATCCATGGCTGTGCTCGGCGGTGATTCTTGTACAGTCGTTGGCTGTTGCTTCTTTGACACGCGCCACTTCGAAAATCAATCCCGGGGAAAGGCGTCGTCGTTTACCGCGGCGGCGCTACGTACCCACCGCGCTGTTGTTTTGCCGGCCGCCGGCCGGGTTTGGGGCTTGCTTCTGCAGATGCGCCGCCGTTGGACCGACCGTTCCTCCGATCATCCGTCCTTTCCTTTGCGATGTCTTCACGGTCACCGCCGCCGGCCGCAGCAGGCTGTTTTAGTTTTAGTTTTAGTTTGATTGACACTGGTGTATTAGCCACTTGTTACGATGCTTATCTTATCTCGCTCTAGCCTTACTCAACGCGGCAACGCCAACGTACGACTCGTCAACAATGTTCCGTGCGCACTATACTACGTTATCATCATCATCGATCGAGTTACTACTAAACTACTGTATTAACACTTGTCCAAATCCAATCTGAATCCGTTGCTTCTTCTCCCGTTACGTTCCCGCGTCTCGCTTCAGTTGTGGTCCTGGCGACTGACGGCGGGCGGACGGCGGATCGGATCGAATCAACCCGCCCCAGGTGGTGGGTGGCCCCACACCACCCCCGCCATTGCCGGCGCGTTGGCGTTGGCGCGCGTGTATAAAACTGGGGCAGCTCTCCACCACGCGAGGGCGACGCCAAAGCGAACGCCGACACCTCTAGCGAATAACCATCCACCCGCCCCCACTTGGCCACTTCATAAACCAAGCTGCTGCTACTACCACCACCAGCAGCCCCGCCGTCTCCGCCTCCGGTCTCCACCCGCCCGCCGCTCCCTGCCACTGCCGCTATCACCACGCGTGTCGCCGTTATCACCAATCCGTGTCGTACTAGCAGTGAGGAATCAATCACCACCAGACAGACAGAGAGAGAAGCTCGGGAGAAAAGAGGGAGATGTCGCCGCCGCCGCAGCAGCAGCAGCCGGTGGCGATAGTAGGGGAGGAGTACTGCGAGGGCGAGGACAGGGAGCTGCTGACGGTACGGAAGACGACGCTCTTCACCCCAGGAGACGGTCTGGAGGCGTACGACCACCGGACCGGCGCTTTGGCGTTCCGCGTGGAGACGTACGGCCGGGGCGGGGCGTGCGGGGGCGGCGCCGCAAGAGGGACCTCGCGCTGCTGGGCGCCAGAGGGGAGCCCGTCCTCACGGTGCGCCGGCGCCGTCCCAGTCTACACAACCGCTGGGACGGGTTCCTTGGCGACGGCGCCGCGCAGGGACAGACGAAGCCTGTCTTCTCCGCGCGCCGATCCTCCATCCTTGGCGCTGGGACCGGCGCTGCTGCTGTCCTCGTTGACCTCCTCGCGCCTGGCGTTGTTGCTGGGGAGTTTCGTGTTGATGGGTCCTTCCCGCGCCGATGCTGCCGCGTCGTCGCCTCCGCTAAGGCTTGGGCCGCGGGGCCGACGGCAAGGGAGAGGCGGAGGAGGAGAAGGAGGAGGAGGAGGACGTGGTGGTGGCTGAGGTGAGGCGGAAGGTGGACGAGGACGCGCACGTCATGATGGGGCGGGACGTCTTCGTGCTCTGGGTGCGCGCTGGGTTCGATGCCGCCTTCGCCATGGGGATCGTGCTCGTGCTTGACCGGATCACCGGGGACGATGTCGACGGCGGACTGGGAGAGCACCTCCACGAGGCCGCCATCTCGCCGGCGTAATAAGCCACGCAGGACCCGGACACGGACCCGGACCGACCTCCCGCTCGCGTGCTCGATCTCTGCGTGGCGTAGTACAATCCACAAGCATTTTTCTGATGCTGCTTCGTCGTCAGAGTTTGGATCTCCGATCTTTGGCTTGTGAATTGCTTCTTCATACGTCGTCAGAGTTTGGATCTCCGCCCGATCTTTGGCTCGTGGATTGCTTCTTCGTCGTCAGAGTTTGGATCTCCGATCTTTGGCTTGTGAATTGAGCTCGTTGTACTTTACCTTTGAGAATGCATGATGTGAATTACTGTATGATGATGATCTTCTCAATTCGGTGCTTTTTTTTCCTTCCACTACCTGAGTTTGCCTTCATCAGAGGGTCCCGTTGCTTTCGGAGTCAAAAACGTGGAATTCTGTGTGGCAGTGGAGTGAAGCTGGCACTTTCAAGCTGAGAAAATGGACGTGGGTGGCAATGCACGGACTGCGTCTGGTCGGCGGCAAAATCTCTTTTCCCTTTCGGTATAAACTGCTGTGGAGACAGGACAAATTGTCACTGCATTGATTTTTTGTTTGGTACAATAGCAACATCAGAGCAACGTATCCAAACTAACCAAAAGGCAGGTGATGCTAATCACTAACGTATCAGAGGCGACGTCAGATATCATCTGCCGGACGGGTGACAAGTTTGCGAATAAAAAATGGAAGAACTAATAGATATAAAACAGATTCTCCCAACGAATGATCTGCCTTTTCCATCACAAATAAACCACACTTCGACGTTGACACAAGTCCACAATATGACATCCAACATAAATATATTGAGATATACAACCTAACGAAGTTGTGATGTAATGGAAGCATCTGTGGAGTAGTTCTACTCATGTCATCTTAATCAGCAATTGTTTGCTCAACATCTAAGAAAATATTTGACATCAAAGGTATATTGACCTCTTCACAAAAAAAAGGGTACATTGACCATAAATATCTATCTGTATATTTTGTAAACATAATGAAGTTTTTATGAGGCAGTGGAAGTATCTTTGGTGCGATCTTACACATATAGCAGCAAACGTTTGTTCAGCATCTAATCTAATAAAAAAAAAAGATCATAACAATAAAAAAACAAAGAGCATGCATCTCGTGCATCCCAAGTTCCCAACTATACACTTTTTGAATGCCAGCATGTACAAACAATATGATTCTGCTGGCATGTCCGGAACACACTGTGTCAAGAAAGAAAACTGGGGGAAGCCTCTTCTATGTCCACGGAAAGAATCAAATTGAATTGCCAGTCTATGTTAAGTGAGCGTTGTGTCTTTCATAACCTAAGAGCCACCACTACTATTGATTCCAAAGTAGATGGTCTTGCGGTTAAATGCATTCATAGCATAGTCCACACGGATCTGACCTAGGTCAGTGTTGAAGTGAAGTCCATATCCAAATCCAATACCAAATCCTGGTTTCCCTTGCCGCAGAGCTGGATTACCTGCGGTTATGTGTGAATAATTGTTCATGTTACTGATACTACTGGAAAGAACGATTTCCATAAGAACATAGGAAACACTGCATCTGATGTAAAGAAATCTTGAGATGTTGAAAACTACATTTTTCATAACTAGAGATGAAGGTGCAATCATCAATTATTGAACATGTATTGTTGTTGTGTTTCTCTAAGTGCATTGTATCATACTGCACAACGATGTCTATCATGCAAATTATAGGTTGTATTTCTCCGTTCTATATGATATGTTATCTAGGCATTTCCACAAACCCCCTGCAAGAGATCTTGAGTGCATCCCATATAGCAGAGCAGAGTAATTTATTTTACCTTCTGGTGAATTACAAACTTAACAATCCCTTATCTGAATTATGGATGTTTACAAGATTCAATAAAGCTTCCATTGTTTTTCTAAAAAAAAATGAAACTACACTTAGCTTAAGAAATTATGATGTTACTTTCTTGTGAAGTATTCAATTAAGTAATGGACCTCAAGTCTATTTTTTGAAATTAATAGAAATTACTCCCTCCATTTCAAATTGTAGTTCACTTTGACTTTTTTTGGTGCATGCATTTTACTATGTACCTACATAGATAATATGTCTAGATACAGAGCAAAATGCATGCACCGAAAATATCAAAGTGAACTATAATTTGAAACGGAGGGAGTAGTGAACTAGTACTCACAGAGGACACAACACCCTTACCAGGCACATGACGAGCAGATCCTAAGTCACTGCCACAGTCCATGAAAATAGAACCCTCCAGATGCTTCACCTGCACATAAACATGTCTCAATACTTTGTTCTTATGCCAAACAAATATCACTACTCTGGATACTAGGGATTTATTGGACAGCACAGAGATAAACAGAATATCAAAGATTCACAATAAATTGTGGTCAGACATTTCCATGGAAAGTTCTTAGTGATTGCCGATTTCTTGAAAAAAAAAAAAATCATGATTGATGATATCAAAATTCTTAGTGATGCTGTTTCTTGAAAAATCTTGGACACTTCTATGGAAAATTCTTAGTGATATCAAAAATTCTCAACACTAGTTTCCACAAAATGCTGGGGCTAGATTGGTCATGCTGATTTCTTGAAAATTGTGCAGATCATTGTTTCTCTCCAACTAGAGACTGATTGCTGATTTCTGGTTAACTGCAAATTTCGCAATCCCAGATTGCTTAAAAGGATTCAAGAACGCTTCCAAGTTTTTTTTTTTTTAAAAAAGAAAACTGAACATGAACATATCTTAAACTGTGTGATCAGTGGAGTTGTGGGTGGCTGCAAACTACCACCATAACTTACAAAATTGTGTTTCACATTCAACAAAACTGTCAAAGAAAAATACTCCAGTGCAAGGGGCAGATGTTACACCACTCAACATCAATGAGGGATAGTACATGGAACCAGCACTTGTTTACTGCTCTAAACAGTGTGCAGCTCTAAAGGGATGGGGTAATAGCAGCAACTCTCAAGATTCAGATCTTGTAGCATAACGCTTCAGTGATCAACATGAAATATTCGAAATTATGACAGAACAAGCAGATCATTAGTTTTTACTAACACAGAGCACTAAAGGCCTTAGACATATGTCACATGATAAACAGAGAATAGCCAAACATGTCTCACATGATAATCTGTGAACAGAAATCAGTGAAGCCTCAAGGTACGGAATCAGGACACCGCAAACAAATAATTAACCATTTGTTAATCAGTAAACTAACTGCTAAAATAATTTGCCACTTCATTTGACTAATCAAAAGTGCTATGGATTTCATATGTGGTGTCAACTGCTTGTCTATTCATCTTTCTCTAGCGAACCAAGAAACTCCATAAACAGATTGGGTCTATTTGACATTGACATACCAAGGGAACTGTATATTCACAGTTAGCAATTAGACATAATCTTCCTGAACCAACAGCACCCTCACCATAGCCTCGGACACTACCAAGTCCGCCTATGGCAAAAGCTTGATATGGTGCCATGTCCCCCACAATGGATCCACCTGTCAAACTGTGAGGTAGAGAGATGAACTGTGAGAGGAGCTTTCTAGAGAATGAATAGTAGGGGTAGGCATTACCTAGTAACCAAAAATGTCGGACCCAACTTAATGCCCTTTGAAACTGCACATTTAACTCTATTGAAGGTCAATGACTTTGGTACAAGTGGCAATCCTTGTTCCATTTGGAAGTTAACCTACCAATAAGAGTTACTGTATAAAGAAGGCATCATGGTAAAAAAAAGGATCATAAAGTAGGCATAACTTACTTTTAAGAAGCTATTGTCATTGACATCTGCATAACCAGATTCTTGCTTCAAGATGATCATGTTGTCATGGAGGTTACCACTGTACAACAATTAACTACAGTATTAATAAGCACTTTCAGCTGTAATTTAAAGAAATCCCCTAAAAATCATCACCTGCATGTCAGAGGAAAGCCATCATGGTCTCTGGCAATGGAGTGGCCCTGATTATTAATAGGACGGATATGCTGTGGGAAAAAGGAAACAGATAAAGAACGTGTATAACATGGAATTAATGATAATAAATTGAAATTAAGTCAAGGCCCACCTCAAATTTAACACTGGTTCCTGACGTCCAGTTTGATGTGGCTGGTTCATTAAGCTCCAAACCAAATGATAATCGACTAAGGTTTATCCCTCTGCTCCCTGATCGTGTGAAGTTATCAGCCGGGAATCCATGGACAGCAACTTCTGGTGTCATTGAGTGCTGATTGCTCAAAAACATAGGAAAGTGAGAAAGTGTAAATTCAGTCAAAAGATTACAACAACGATAGGTTTTCAGTGCTTCAGCTTTACTATAGATAAGAAATATAAAAGCAACATACAAAACGCAATGCCAACCTGAATTACAAATGATTGCTGTGATAACCACTCAGGCCTTGGGCGCCTATAAGCAACAACAACATTGGAGTCATTGATTCCTTTATCCAATATCACATCCAATTTCTCACTTCTCCCGAAGAGGTTTGGGTGTTTGAGAGAGATCCTGCAGGCCAAACTCCAGATTCACAACACAGTAATAAAATTGCAGACAGTAATGAAGACATAAACCGACAGACCAAGAGAAAGATGCATAGGCATGATGGCCAAATGCACAGATCTGGTATGAAGATAGACAGATGGTATAAGAATCTGCACGTGCATGAAGTCATGAACAGGCAAGACATTGATGTGCATGTGCAAGAATGTGCTAGGACAGACATGTTCTAGGCAACAGGCATCAGGGGCATGCGCAAAGAGGCAAGAAAACACCAGATGCTAAAGTACAAGGTGCGCTTGAACAAATTTACAGTGGATGCAAAACATACACACGCCTACCTTCCAACGATTTGCGATAAAGTGACACCAGAGCTTCTGAAACCACCCAGAACAACAGCAAGTCAGGATTATACGCAAGAAAAAACAAAGAGGGAAAGCACAATTCAATTAGAGGACTCCCTAACAGGCAAAGTACCGAGCACCTGAGGGGCGGCAGTAACAACGCCTCGCACAGCATATGGGTGAGGTCGACTTGCATATCCACCTTGGCTGCGGCATTTCCACGAATAGATGAGCGACGCCAGCAAATTACCAACACGCGCTACAACAGCCACGAACAAAAGAAAAAAATCAAAGGGAAAGAGCAATGACCTTTCCCTGCGTTGACGCTCTGCTGAGCTCCCATGGCTGCGGGTGCGAGGAGGCACACCTCATGCGAGCTCGGGCACGACGGCGCTCCGCGCAGCGCGGCGAGGATTTGAGCGGGAGGTTGCCGAGGCGGTGGGGCCGTGGGGGCCTTGGGTGCTTTGCGTGGGGCTGAGGGAGAAGTGAGGCTGCGAGAGTAGGATTGCTTCGGTGGGGTAACTAGCTGCGCCTGCGTGGCTTCCTTCCGTTGTCGATGTTCTTTTCCCGAAAAAAAAAAACTATCGAAGCAACTCTAACAAATTGACTTTCTATGATAACCAAAGACTATTTCGAAACCTTCATTTAAAAAACCATTTAAATAATTTATTTTTCTATATTATTGTTGTTTCAACTGCTTTTCTATATCTTGCACTATAGAGAGCGGATCTAGTTGTCCATCTTTTGCTGGCGAAATACAGATATATATATGATGCCTAATTGGGTTGTTAGAGAGTATTTTTCACCGAAATAACTGTTACTAACAATTAGGAAGGATATAGGAGGTTTATTGAGGCTAAATGTTCGTTGAACTATCCTTTGTAATCTCTTTTTCCTAAATACTTTATCAACATTGTGATTCCATCCGTCCCAAGCACTCTTCAAGTACCTAATTAGATTATGAGCTACTAAATGCTTTTTTTTTTTTCTCTACAAAGCCTCCACCATCAATAGTGTAGCGAAAAAATGCATATGTAGATCCTATGATTTATCATTAATAAGGAGGCAAACTATCTCAAGAATACAATACAAGTCTATACAAACAACCTCAACGAGTGATGTCATCGAACCTCTCTCGAGAATAAGGTAAATGTCTCTTTGTTGTTCCATTATCTAAAAAGCTAATATGCGATGTATCACATCGAAGGAGGAAGAGCTAACCTTTGCATCCTAGCCACGACATTCACTAGAGAATGGGCCACGTTTGAATTAGAGATAGGGTGGTCACGTAATTAGTCCCTTTATTTGGCCATGTAAATGTTAAGGATAAAAGCTCACAGTCACCACAACTAGTACCCATTGTTGGTAGGCCATGTCGGCGGAAAGATAATTTGTTGGTTTAATTAGTGAAAAGGTTGAGGTGTCCTCCTCTGTGGTAGAGGGGAAGAAATTCTATGGCCGATAGGAGGTGTAGTTGTGCGGATAGGTACCATGACAAGGTATCGGCAAAGATGGAGTGGATGATTGGTGAGTCGCTTGGCTATTGGCTAAAATATGACTCGTCATATGTTAGTGTCTTTTCTAGTGTAAACATGATGTTTCATAATTTATCTTTGCTTTCCATGTACATCAAATGGTTAGTTGTTTAATATTTCCTCTTGTTGCCAATACCTAGGTTTATTTTTTTTCTCCATACATTGCACGTACATTTTTTTTCTATGTCGTCCTGTTCAGCAACTAGTTTTTTTTTTTTTTTTTTTTTTTGCGGCGACTGCCTATTATAGAGTCATTGTATTGGTAACCAACAACAACTATTTTTACATGCAGTCGACTAGGTCTACTGTACATAGCACTTATGCAGGTAAAGAACCAAGCTGAGACAAACTAAAATGGTGAGAAAAAATAATGAAGCATTACATACATGTATTCATAAAAAAAAGTGTGCGTGCGTGTTGTGAATGTCTGCGGTGTACTGTGTAATTGTAAAAAAAACCATAATTGTGTCTATGCGATTTTTTCTGTGCGATTGTGATTAGCATTATAGCAAACTAGCACAGCAAAAAAACGAAAGGAAAAAAAAAGGCTAAGCACAAGCTACCTGCTAGCAGAAGAGCAAAGCGTGCTGTATATAGCACATTTTTTATAACAAAAAAAAAAAACGTGTTCTGGACCCGGTCTACCCGCTGAACCAGCCAAAAGCTCAAACCTCCGAGCCAGCCCATGCCCATCGCAAATTCGCAAACTGAACCAACTCTTCTCACTCCCCTCGATTCTGCTCGAGTTCCGACCCCGAGGGGGGGAAAATCGGACTCTTCGCTTCCCTCCCTCCGCCTCCCTCGTCACCCGTCGCCGTCCTGTTGCTCGATTCGAGTGCGCGAGCATTCCCCATCGCTCTTACCTCCCCTTGCCAATCCCCGCGCTCGCGCCGGGAGCGCCAAACTTCTCCACGGTGGCCGTTCCCCGCGGCGCCCGCAGGTGGGCGATGCGATCGGATGAGCTGGCGGCGGCGGCGGCGGCGGTGCTTCGTGGAGAGGAGGAGGGGGCCTTGTGCTTTCCCGCGGCGGTGCTGTCCCCGCCGCATCCGCCCCTCGGAGCCGGTGATGGCGCCGACCGCGGAGCCGTCTTCGCCGCCGTCGCAGCGGCGCACGGGCCCACCTCCGGGGCTGAAGAACCTCGGCAACACCTGCTACCTCAACAGCGTCCTCCAGTGCCTCGCGGCCACGCCGCCCCTCGCCTCGTTCTGCCGCGCCTTTAGCCACTCCACCCTGTGTACGAAACCCTAGCGCCCGCTGGCTTTACCCCCTGCGCGGTCTAACTCGTCAAGTGGTTGATGTTTGCGTTGGTTTGTTTACTTGTAGGCAAGCAGGCGTTCCCGAACAGGGACAAGGAGTGCGCGTTCTGCGTGCTTGAGCGGCAGATCGCCAGGGTGCTTCGGGCTGATGCGGGGGCGCTCGATTCCCCAGCTAAGGTTATCCGCTGCATGCCCCTATTCGCTGAGCACTTCCGGTGGGGGCGCCAGGAGGACGCGCACGAGTTCCTCCGCTATGTGGTAGATGCCTGTCACACTGCTGGCCTCCGCATGCGCAAGCAGCTACCTAAAGCAGCACATGGGGCATGCCTGATTATGAGGGAGACATTTGGTGGGGCATTGCTGAGTCAAGTGAAGTGCCTTGTGTGCAAGGGAGAGTCTAACAAGACTGATGAGATAATGGACATCAGTCTCGATCTTCCCCAGGGAGCAGTTCTGTTGCTGATGCCCTTGCCCGCTTCTTTCAGCCGGAGATATTGGAGGGCGCAAACAAATATAGCTGTGAAAGGTATGCTATTCTTTATCTAAACAGGACCAAATGGTTCTCAGAGGAAGGTCTCATGTACTGTTAGAATTTTCACTGTTTACTTGTTAGGGATGCAAAAGCCTTTTTTAGGGCACCTTAGGGTTGATCATAATATTTTCAGTGGAAACAAAATCATGTAGGAAGCTTCACCAGCCCCTTCTTTTGCAATCTAATTGCCCCTGTAGGCAAATGGTGCAGTGTCCTTAGCCTGCATGGATGGGAATGTAAATGTTAGTTTTAACCTCTTGAAATTACCCTATTTGTCTAATTTTTTTAGAGAAGGAAAAGCTTAGTATTCCTTTTCTTGCAAAATTTATTATGTAGTGATTTTCACCAAGGCAAAGATAACTCTGGTAATCTGTCCAGTTTATGGGCGTGTTTGGGGTGGCTGCAACTCTGAGTGGAGCTGCTCCACTCCAAAACTCCAGGTGGAGCCAGCTCTGAGTAGAGCTAGAGCTGTCAAAATGGTGTGTTTGGCTAGCAGCTCCAGAAAATAGCATACACCACTTTTACATCGAGACCCTACAGTTTTAACAATTCAAGCAAGCCCAGATATGAAAAACATTGTGTATGGTAAACTTGCATCTGGAACCCTGAAAGTGAAATAAAATTATGTTTTCACCCTTCTCCTCAATCTCACGGAGAGGGAGCATGGAACGACCCGGATTCCGCTTGCTGCCGCATGGCCGGGCGACGAGGGGTGGCGGCACGGCATGAGCGGGCTGCGGGTGGCAGGCTCGCAAGCGCCAAGCAGCGCCGTGGCCTTCGCCATGGCAGCTCGCGAACACGATGGGGTCAGGGCGAGGCGCCCGCCGCCGGTCCGAGCGCGGGCCCCGACGAGATGGAGGAGCGCGGGGCCCGACGAGCTGGAGGAGCGTGGGGGGGGCGGGCTGGAGGAGCGCTGGGTTGACGCCGGCGAGCCCCCCCGTCCAGCCAGATATTGTTCGGGAAGGAGTCACGCGGAGGAGGAGGCGTCGGGAGAAACAGAAGGGCAACGAACCGTTATTTTCCACTTATCGATGGCATTGGTGGGTAATTACGCACCAACTCCATGTCTAGTTTCATATCGCCTGGTTTTGGAGCAGCTAATGAGGTGCTCCAAAACTCCAGCCTCATTTGCACTACGACTCCAGAGTTTAGGCTGCTCCATGGAGTTCTGAGTTAGGGTGTTTGGCTAGCTCCACCCGACTCCACCTTGAGTTCGGCTCGAGCTACCCCAAACACGCCCTATGTCTGCTTATTATAGGACAAAGTTGGTGTGACCCCAATCATGAACCCTCGTGAGTGTTCCAAACTGGTCAAAACACCCTATAAGCTGTTTCGACTCTCTTTCCGAATTGAAATTGTCAAAATGTAAAGCAGCCAATGTAAACACTAGTATTTGTTTACAGTATATGAAAAACTTATCTCGATCTTGTGTTTTAGTGATGTGATGATAATTTTATGTGCTTTTCACTCATCCAAATGTGTTTCACCTGTATTCCCAATTCTTGTGTTCAAACAGGCTTTAATTATGATTTTGGTTATGGCAGATGTAAAAAGCTCACCTCAGCACGGAAGCAAATGTTTATGCTGAGGGCACCTAAGGTGCTTGTCATACAACTCAAGGTTATTGACCCTTGGTCATTTCTTATTTTGTATTTGGACAAAACTTGTGCTTGATTTATTGGACATGGCTAGGAGCTGTTGCTGATGATCTGTGTTTCCTTTTTTTTTTTTGTGGAATGGTGATATTAGAGGTTTGAGGGGATAAATGGTGGAAAGATCAACAGGAATATAGAATTCAAGGAGGCACTTGGTCTTTCTGATTGCATGTACAATAAAAATAAAAACCAGGTAAAACATCAAATCCTTGTATTTTTCTTCCGCATGCAAACTTTTGTGAACATAAAGCTATCTGTGAAGCCAAATTATTCACATGTGGTAGGTTGCTCATTGGTATGAAACCGCATGTTAACTGCCATCAGTTTCTAGTTTGTTTTAGGACATTGTTTCCAATTATGTGGATCAAACTTTAAGGTAACCACAGCAACTATCAAATCATGGTCCTTTAATAACTTAAGTTCCAATTAACCGTGAACATAAATGGAATTTATGGTAACTTAAATAATTTAATAAGATGCTATATGCTGATATCACCTCCAGGGTTTCTGTTTGAATTGTTTTTGCGCACCATTTAGGCGCTACACGGTGGTACAATCAAGCTCGTTAATCAGTTGTTTGGACCATTAAAACGGCTGTTTTGCCTGTTTAAACACCCGTTTTGCTGGAATAATGGGCTAAACGGCAGGTGACCGACTGTTTAGCGTTTAGGATAACACTAGTGGTTAATTTGTTGAGCTAACTACTTTTTAGGTCAGGCCTTTATTTGTAATTGTATTTAATCCTTGTATATGAGGTCTAGTCATCTGAAATTCGAGTTACAAACCTTTTTTAACACTAAAATGGCTCTCCTGAATGAGAAAAGATATCATTGCCACATTGATCTAACTTGATGGACAAAGCTAGCTTTCCAGTTCCAAAGTCCTACCGAACTCTTGCCTTTGCTGGACAAGGAGAGGCAAGGGCTTGCAAGGGAATCAAACAGACCCTAACCTCCGTTCTTTGTTTTGATATAACCAGCTGCTATCATCACTTTTGTTTTGACCTGTTTGCTAGCATCTTTTTGTGCAACCAGTTTGCTACTGCTATTACCAACTCTCATTTGTAGATATATATGATGTTTGAATGTGAATATGGTTTCCAATATGCATAAATCCAATGGTATTACCAATACACTTAGTTTTTTTTAAAGCATTGGTCAAAGTTAGAAAGCTTTGACTTTGTGCTTTCTACATAAAACATCTGTGAACAGTCAGAATAAGTAACAACTTCAGTTTGCTAATTGTATACATCATGGCGGCCTAGAAAGTATTTCTTCTGTCTGTCTTTGTTAAACATACTAGTAGCGGGGCGCGCAAGAAACCGACGCCGATGCAGGCACAAGTTCTGGAAACTAGAGATGAATATAACATGGACTATTTTTAGGTATCGTAGATCATGGTTTTAGCATGTACATAGGAGAGATGATTCACATAAGAAAAGTTACAGTCTTAAAGTACACTTGCATAGATCATGGATTGATCAACACTTTTTGAGAAGAAATTCTAAATATCCTAAGAGAACATAACAAAGTGAACCGATTACATGATTTCACATATAGTACAACTATGTTCCAGTATATGCCATACAGATGATATTAATCACCTTTCCAATACCAACTTCAATCCCATCAAGCTTCTCAGTGATCTTCACTGTGTCAGGCCTTTTCTGACCATCTTCATCCAAACAGTTCAATGCTATCTGAATGCATGTCTCAACTTGGCAGCTGTATGCTTCAAGCATGGAATCACTACTACTGCATGCTTCCTGCAACTTTTTGTTCCAGTTTTCACGAACCTGATAAATGGAATTGTCAAGCATAGTATATACTATTTCAATGTAAATATGACGTAGAATCAAATAAAAAAAAAGTGGTCCTCATATTAAGACGCTTCATGTCTCACTTGATCAATAAACTCATCTGAGGACGTGTTGTCTGAACATCAGGGTAAACCATGGGCCTCGAGACTATCCTTTTTATTACAGCACCCAAGCTGAATATGTTAAACTTTCCTGAGATTTCACGTCTGTCGATGTATTCTGGTGGCCAGTAACCACTGCACACATGCAATGAATTCGTAATGAACATAGTTTGTTGGGTTATATAATGGATTAGATAATTTCACTGGAGGCGTTACAGAGTTCCATATATACTGTGTGTGGTCTGTATTATGTCTTGACCAAAGATCCTAGACAGATCAAAATCTGCAATCTTTGGCACCATACCCTTACCTAGCAGTATATGTTTGGTTTTAGGTCAAAATGGTAAATAGGTTCTTCTAGATCCTTGTGCATACTCTTTAGACCCTCACAAATCCCCTCGATTATTTTGAACCGTGTGCCAGTCAAGCTTGAGGTCACAAGACTCATTTATAGTAGTAAACAAATTAATAATAATCAAATGCAATATACAAGACAATATTCTTTGGAGGCAAACCGAAAATGGAGCAACTGTACCAGAAAGATGTTTTTGTAGACTCCCATTGTGCAAGTATTCAAAGCACAGAGCTGTATGGATATTGTCAGATACTGTCTTAAGACACCATTGTTCCTCTAGGCTGCTTGAAATAAACGTGCTTTGCTCCTGATACCGAAGTTCTGCTAGGTGCTCGCCTAGGCGTGATTAAGCGCGAATCGGAGGGTGCCCGCCTTGCCTATGGGGGTAGGCGGAATCCTAGGCGGGCTGAGGTTGCCGGTGAGGGAGGAGCAGGCGGCGGCGGCGGGCGGGCTAGAGAGATGCGGGAATGTTGTGTGGCGGCTGCAGAGAAGGGTAGCAGCCGTGGCAGTGGAGGCCGTGGCAGAGGAGGCGGAGAAGCAGGGACGGGGTGGCGGAGGTTGCGAGCGGCGCGGAGGAGGCGGGCGCGGGGAGTGCGGACGGCGCGGGGAGCCTTGGATGGGATTAATATGAAGGGATAGGGTTGAGGATACTCAGGATAGGTTAGAGGAGATAAGGGTTGCTGCTCAAATATGGGCCTGGGCTGTTTTATGGGCCTTTCTATACAAGTCTTGGGCGCACAGTTGTCCTGTTTTTTCTTTTTTTTATAGTCTTTTGCAGTAAAATATGAATGGATTTAAAATGCCTAGAAACGCCTAGGCGCGATTAATCTCGCCTAGGCGCTAGGCTAACGGTCAGCACCTAGAATCCGCCCAGTGTCTAGCGAAACTTTGCCTGATACATATATGAGTCCTTACTATCGTTTAAGTAGTAAACCAATTTGAAGATAGACAAAAATATTACTGTATGCGGACGTAGCAGGGCAGCAAACAGCACTGGTGCCCAGCGGAGCTGTGGTACCAGTCCACATTGGTGAGCCTCGCTCCTGAAGCCCGATTGTTGTTGTTCCACACAGTGATACCTTTATGTCTGAAACATACAACATGTTGAGATTGTCCTTTTGTGGGGATAAATCTGTAGTACATAGATGACTGAGTTACTAACCTAGAACATGAAGCACTACCCAGATAAGCTCTAGGTAGAACAACAAAGAAATGCAATAAACATTTACTCACCAACATTACGGCAGCCCAAGATCCATATATCTTATCCAGTTCCCCTTTCTTATTTTGGGTGTGGAAATAGTTGACAAAGTGTATCAGGTGAAATGGTGAATATATCTATGAGTCAGCAATTTAAAAAATCTCCAACCAGGGATTGTACCATTACCTGCAGAGTCATAAACCGCGATGCATATTAGTACTGCAAAGACCAGGATGAAAACATATATGGATGTGGATACCTTCCTGGTGCTCCCTGCAGCATATGCACCCATATGCCCAACCAGGTCAAGGATCACGTACACCCTGAACATCCCCTTGTCGAAAAGCTTTCTGTTAACCAGGGCATGAATTCCATTTTCATTGTTGTCGTGCTTGAACTAGATTGTTTCAACAACAATACATCATTTTGGCTTTATTCAACTTAATCAAGTATATGTAAGATAATCAATTCCCTGTCAACACTTAGCAAACTCGTTAGTCTTTTTAGTCACGCTTGTCGTGATTCAATCATCCAAAACCCTGAACGCACTAAGCTTTTTTTTTTCTTGGAACAACAGAACCATAAACCAGAATTGGAGCAACTCTGCACCAAAAAACACAAGGGTAGAAAATTACATTCCTTCCAACAACATAGTCAAGGTTTCAAGGAAATCTTTGAGTATGCAATAGATGAAATTATCTAAATTGTGTATGGCCTCAAAATTATTGGAAACATGAGCAGAAGATGGGAAGCCACATACTGAACAAAAAAGATATCCTATGCTACCTGGTATAATAGTTAGAGGATATTTTGAACTTGCAACTACTGAACATAAAACAAAAGAGCGCAGAATATATGCTACCTAGATAGAAATTTATGTAGTGTCAAATATTTTTGGACCTATAGGCACCACTATACCAATGGAAACCCATATATAAGGGCCTATATGAATTAGGAGGCACTTAGAGCAAAGATGCAGCTGATAGAATGCTTTGCTAGTCCATAACCACACTATCATCAAAGCATTAACTCTAGCATACATCATCGTCACCAAATTATGCACTTATAAGCATAGTGTTGTTGCGATGAAGAAAAAGAAATATTGAATGTACCAACCATCACAAAGAGGCCATGAAGAGATAAAATTGTTTAGATTTTTAAGTATTCCAAAGGAAATTATGTCATCTTATTACTTTATTGTACTCTCGGTATGTTTAGAAGAACCACTACACAATACCAGTCCCCACCTTGATGTGGTGGTCTGTTTCACCTTGCTGGAAACTAAAATATGACAGCATCAATTTTACAGCAAAATTGTTAAAAATATGTTGGGGTTAAATTAGCTCAGAGAAAGTGTCTAACAATGATCAACGCGCTAGGTTGCGGAGACTAATTTTGCCTCAGGTCAGACAAGCATGCTGCTTCAGTTCCCTGGCTGATTTAATGCGCTGTTTCTTCTCCCATGGTGTGAGTGGCCAATCCTATGTTCATAGTATCAGGATGGTTCAGTTTTGTGTATTTGTTTTGGTGATAAGTTGATTTGACTTTGGCACATCCATACATTTAGTGCTGCAAGAGTCAAGTTGAATTTAAATTGTCCCCTGTTATGTAGGGCCTGTTTGGATGGCGTCCTCGCCTGGGCTTGCCTGCCAGGCAAATGATCGCAGCCCCAGGTGACCGAAATCGAACACCTGGGAACGCTGCCTGGTGTCGGTGCTGCCTGGGAGGCAGCATCCAAACAGGCCTGTAGTAACAATTGCTTTCTGTAGTGTCAGTAATATAGGCTGTACTCCAGTCTTGAGGCTCAACCACGCAAGGCCATTTTTACTACACTACATGAAACTATCACCAAAGTACGCCAGTCTAAACAAAGACTCGTGTTTCATTTAGTCTCAAGGAAATCTTTACGTGGGTTTTTTATGGGTACCATTTTGTTTATAGTGTGGTAAAAAGCATATAAGAATATGGCAGCGGTTCTACCCTTAATGAAATGACGTGCGGTTCTCCTGCGCTGTTTGAGGGAAAAAAAAGAGTATGGCAGCAGTGCAATGGCAATGTGAACTGTGAGATTCCTTTGCATTATTTTATCCACTTAAACTCTCTATGTATGTGATTGTATCACTCAAGCTTCTCTGTGAAATCATTTTCCTTTTGTTGTCTATCATCTTTGCTAATTTTCTTGTTATAGTGTGCCACTTTTTGTCTGGAATAAATTTTTCATTTGGTGAAGGCATGAGGCATGACGCTTTTCCTAATCTTATTGTTTGAAAACTTATTAGACTATAAGTTATCCCTTGATTGATATGAAATATATCTTGGCTTGTATGGAGCTGCAGGATCCGCAACCAATATATAATCTTTTTTTGTTGTATCGTCCACTCAGGGCTCTCCCCAGAGTCTGGTCACTACTATGCATATGTTAAGGTAATTCAGTCAGTATGTAAATTTGTTCAATCCTGTTCTTGTACTATATCTGAAACGTAACTTGGAACATGCATTATATGCAGGATGCTATTGGTCAATGGTTTTGTTGTAACGATTCTCATGTCTCCCTATCAAGCTCTCAGAATGTTTTGTCTGAGAAGGTCTATATCCTATTTTATATACTGAATTCGAAAACTCAAAAGCCTAGTACAAATGGTTACTCTTCTGCTGCAGCTAAAACTTTGAGCACCAATGGAATTGGCATATCAAGCACCTCGCCTAGTGAGACCTCAAGATACCTTCGGTAAAACAGAATGGCCTATGTTGTACCAAAGGTAATGTACTGATGCCCTTGAAGAATGGCAAGACTGCATCAGGTCCACTTATCAAGCCAATTCACTTTAAGAATAGCGCAGCAGAAAAGGTTATGTCAAATGGCAAAGTAAACCTCACTTCAAAAAATTAATCCAGAGGTTAATGAAACTGCTAAATCATCAGAATCAAATGGGTGCAAGACTGGACAATTTGTGGGACCCAGTGAAAATAATGCTGATAATACTATTTCTTGTGGAGAGAGAGGCCAACAGTCAGAAAGAATATTGCAGGATGCAAATGGAAATGGCCTGCCAATTCATCATTCCCACTCTCTTGGTGAGACCAGTGATGGCAATGCTATGCCTGCTCAACAAGAGACCAGTAATGGCAATGCTATGTCTGCTCAACAAGAGGCCAGTAATGGCAGTGCCACACCCGCTCAACAAGAGACCAGCAATGGCAATGCCATGCCCGCTCAACAAGAGACCAGCAATGGCAATGCAACTCCAGCTCAACAGGAGACCAGTAATGGCAATGCCTCGCCTGCTCAACAACAGATCAGTAGTCAGGCCTCATATGCTGGACAATATTCTGGACAATATTCTGAGCAGTCATCTCACCAAGAAGAGCATGCAACCACTTCCGAATCAAACGCCCGACTTGAAGAAGATAAGTTTAAGGAAATGTAAGTCCCTAATTGATATCTCTGTTATTTTTTTAATATCTTTCTGCCATCCATGGACACTGAGGCCCATATGGACAGCAACTGTTGGTACTGTAGCAACAGTTCCACTCTCCTGGTCATGTGCTATACTATGTAGAGTTCATATGGACTGCATCCCCATCTTTGGTAGATTAGACTACGTAGAGTCCGGATTCATCTAATACTTAGGCCTTGTTTGGTCATGTCATAGGAATGGGATCCTCCTCCTACCTAATAATAGTATAAGAGGAGTTGTAACTAGTAGAGGAAAGTGAGAATTGAAGGTTCTCCTCGCGACACTGCCCACCAACACAATGCTGGCTCTGCTGCTGTCACACCCTTCACCATATTCTACCTGTAACATTTTCCATGAAAAGTGGGTCATATATTCCTTTCAGTTGTTTTTTGCACTATGCGAACTAATCTCAACATGAGATAATTCATACTACCTTGGTTTGGAGATAAAAATTGTATTCTAATCTAAGGCCCCGTTTGGAACGTAGGATAGGCAAAGGAATTTTTACAGGAACCAAATCCTTTACCTTGATGACGCCATGTAGTGTTTGGATCAAAGGAACGAGCTGTACCGTTCCAAAGGAATGTGTCCCTTTTACGTAGAAAACAGAGGAATGAAAACATCCACCGCTCTCTCTTGTTTTTCATTCCTTCACGAAGTCCAAGGCACTCATGCTCACTAATGCGACTTGATGCAGGCTTTCATGGACACAAAGGACAAAACACCCATTGATTAACACCGTAAACTAGGGTCCATGCAAGCACCAGCACATACTTCGTATGACCGATCAGAATATTTTATATATATGTTTGATCAATCCTGACACACATAGTATGTGTCAAGTAGTAATCACGTATGTTTATCTGCAAATTAAAGTTTTATGCTGGAATGACAAATATTTAAATAATAATAAAACAAGTGTTAATCTCTTTTAATCATATCTCATGTTTCGAGAATCCTGTGTTACAATTCCTGCATTCCAAACACCCCAATCTATATTTTCCTGAATTTTGGAATCCTGTAGTTTTCTACCTTCTACTCATTCCTTTGTTTTCTACTTTCCTGTATTTCCTCTCATTCCTTTGTTTTTTCTATTCCTACGTTCCAAACAGGCCCTAAGACTGATCTGGATATGTTGTTTATCCTTGCAACTCTAATGGTGCTAATTTCACATACATGCATGGGGCTTTGCATGGAAACTTTGCAAATATCCTTAGCGTTTAGCAACCACACATGAAGCTTCTTGCCTCATACCTCTAGATCTAATCCATTTGAAATCATTTAATGACCTATGCATGAAATTACTGTTACCATTTGTGCACCAGTTACTTCACATTCTAAAACCCTATTCTTTTCTTCCATTTGATGCACAGTATATGCATAATATATTATTCCTTTTTTCTGTGTTGATCATTGTCTCATTTGTGATAAGTTTGCAATGCTAATGGCATGTTTTGTTGAACCCCCCAAAAATACCAGGCTTGCTAAGTCAGTTAATTCTGAGCTTCGACATTTGTGGGGGGATGGTGTCTGTAATTATATGCGTGCGCAAAAGAGGCGTCTAATTCAAAGTTCAGACATTCCTCAAGATTTTGATGCAATGAGGTAATGTGCTTTGCTGTAGCAACGCCGAAATTATCTAACTTTGTTTATGGGAAATTTGTTGATTAAGATTCTGTACATTTTTCCCCTATAGGTCTGTTGGATTAAATATTCTCAAGATGTTTATGGATTCCTGTGCTGACACCGTGTGCTTTTCTCATGTAATGCAGAAAGCAGCTAATATCAGCTGCTGCGAGCATATTTAGGTCAAAAAGTTCCAGAGGTGCTGGTGGAAAGTCTCATTAAACAATTGAGATCATACTATGAGGGCAAGTATTCACCAGATGATTAGTTTTTCACGCAGCAGTTCTTCAGAAGCTACTTAGGTACGGACGCTGTGTGGGATTCTGTAGTTTCATGTGGAAATACTTGATTGCCCGGTACCTGTCTTGTTAATTTCCTTATGCTTGATTGCCATTAATGTATTTTTATCGCTAATTTCTTATACCTGAAAATTTAGGTCTCAATTGGATCTTGGTGGTCAACTCCCCAACTCCTCGTGCGGCTTATTTTTGAGGACAGTTTTGTTTTCTTTGCTGAGATTGAGACGAGGAGTTCTAAGTTGCATGTACAATATCCTTTTTGTTGTTATCCCTGATGTTATAGGCACCACACTGCCATCCCCACCGCTTCTCTGTCTAGAATGTAGAAGATAACTCTTTTTCTTCTTTTGTAAGATAATATAGCTGGCTGATGAAAGCACGAGTTTATGGTATTTTTGACCCTTTACAAATGTATTTTTGCCCTGACCAGTCTCAGTTTTGGTCAATATTCTGTTATGGGGGTCGATTCTGATAGCAAACATTTTTAGATTTTGAGGTGTAATTCCCGGAAGCAAATTGACTTTGAATATAACTTTTTTAATCATTCTGGTAGCAAATCGATGTTTGATCATGAGAAAAACCTGAATAGCAAGTGAAATGTGTTGTGCGACTTCAGTCTATTTAGAAGTGTGCTTTTGATACATCGTATGTATCTGTTCTTGTATTCTGCTATGGCACAGAAATTCAACTGGGGTGTTTATCTGGTGAATCTAAAGCTCTGGAATGAATATCGAACAGCAAAAGGTATCACCTCCAAGTCCAAGGATACAAGCGGGCTTTATATTTGCATTTCCAGTTATCTTAAAGCTTTGTTTCGGAACAGCTTGTCATTTGTTTCCCCGTTGTCGATGGATTGCTTTGGTGCTGCTTGCCTGCCTTACACTGCACTGGTTCGAGAAATGATTCGAGAGATGGCAGATATAGCCATCAGGCATTTGTTCTTGCATGATAAAGAGAGGACATCAAATGATTCGAGAGACATGTCAAAAAAAAAATTTCGAGAGAAAACAAGGAGACGTGAAAAAGAACGGTTCGCATCTGGCGTCTACTTGGTGCTGTCCTTGGAATTATATTGCTCTGTTGCCGCATCGTTTTCGAATCAAACTGAGTCTTCGCATCGCAGCTGTATCGGACACTTTGGTTATGGATACATGGACGGATTTCAGGCTAATAAATTGTTACAAGGTTTTTGGACTGAGTTGGCAGCTGGCTTTCCGAAGTCTAACCGATCGAGCATTAAATCCATAAGGAATTTTGAGAAAAAACAAACATGAAGTTGAACCTTACGAAAACTTTCCTTTGTGTGTCTCTCTTTTAAATTTCTGCATTTTTATGTGTTGCATGCAAAAGGCCAGATCAGAAACTTTCTTGTATTTTGATTTCATTCTTGTAGAATTGTAAGTTTATGTAACTCCGATCCCGCGCCTTCTTTTCCCGTGTTTAAGAATGTATTTAGTTCTAAATAGCCCTGTCCTATTTTTTACATTTTGTCTCCTACTCTCCCCTTTTATACAAAAAATTAGAGCCCACGTGAAATGCTATTTCAGGTTGTCAGCAAGATGATTCTTAGAAAAAAAAAAAAAAATGCTATAACAGATGTTGGACAATGAAACACTTATACACGTCTTTTCGTTTTAAAAACTTATATATGTATACATCATTAAACCCATATTATAGTGATTCCGATTACTTTAGGGCACATTGCCTAAACTAGCATAAACCCCCGAATCTTTGAGTGTTAAGCCATCCAAACTCATACACGAAGAAAAATCTCTAGCCGGTGGTATGAAGTGCCCAACATTTTCAATTTACAAGTGTTTATGCTCACTCGCTACCACATCCAATTGCTTTCGCACTCTAGCAGTTTGGGCATATATCATCAGGCGGTGGCTATCACTACTACTGAGTTGTACATCACTTCCGGGCTCCAACCCCCTTCATCGCCAAAAAACCGGCGCGAACCATAGCGTAGTGATGTGCTATTTTTATCACTACCGTTCGTTTTCACCCGGCAGTGTTGTGCTTTTAAAAAAACAAAAAAAAATAATGAGCATGCAGGCGCCACATGCACCTGCCATGCTCTGCCAGCCACATGCCCCTACCATGCTCTGCCCATACTCGCTTTGGCTCCTTGCCACTCCAATAAACAATTCACAGAGAAAGGAGAGATTCAACAATCACAAATCGAATCGATTCATTGATTACATGGAAGATTCATAGATCACATAGAAGGGTTCAACACTTCACAAATCATTCAAGAAAAAATTCATACATCACGCATACAAAGGAGAGATTCAACACATCATGAATTAACTCATTCAATGCATACAAAGAGGAAGGTGAGAACGAGCTTGAGCTGCGGTGGATCTTCGCGACGAGCTGCGGAGGATCTTCGCGACGAGCTGCGGAGGAGGATCTTCTTGGTGGATCTTGCCCACCTTGAACCACATGCACACACCATGGTCAAGATTAGTTATTTCTTAGGGAAAAAAGAACCACAAGCACACACTAAAAATAGAAGGAAATTGAAGAGTTGAAAGAACCACAAACACGCACTAAAAAATAGAAGGAAAAAAGAACCACAAGCACGCACTAAAAATAGAAGGAAAAAAAAGAACCACAAGGTGAGGGCGAGCTTCACCAACCTCATCGCACCACCGGCCGGGCACACCTCCACTTGTAGCACCTCCATCGAAACGAGAGGGGCAAAGCTCGCACCAGATCTACTTGGATGTACCTGCTTGGGAAAACGAGAAACAAGAATCTGCTCGCATTAGAAATAGGATTCGTGCACCAAGAGAAAAAAAAAAAAGAGAGAGCAAATAAAAATCCGAGAAAAATATTCCTCATGCGAACCCCGCACGTTGCATCTTCCTGCTGCACCAAGAGCTGAAATAACCACAAGCACACACTAAAAAATAGAAGGAAAAAAGAACCACAAGGTGAGGACGAGCTCCACCAATCTCATGCGAACCGCTCGCCGTGATCTTCCCCGTTGCATTTTGTCGGCCAGGATGGAGATTTGGGGAGGAGGTCCCGCAGAAGGGCGACTGGGCCGTGAATGAACAACCTCCTACATTACAGGGCCCACATGCACTTATCATTGTCATTAAGACCTCTGATCATTACGCACGAGTTCCCAATAAGTGAGAACACAAGCTCGTAACATATCCTCTAGAATTTGATTAACCCTTTCAGTCACGTCCATCGATTGCGTGGGTGATAAAATTTGAACTATGATTGAGCTTGGTTCCCAATGACTTTTGTAATTGTTTCCAAAATTTATTCATAAATATTGAACTTCTATCACAAAACAATATTCTTTGGTGCACCATGCGGTGAATATCCGAGCAATATATATCTCAAAGAGGTTTTGCGGAATTATCGTCCTTTCTTGGCGTAAAATGTGCTATCTTAGTAAGACGATCCACAATAACCCAAATGGAATTGAAACCCCTTGATGTCCCAGGTAAACCAACAATAAAGTCCATGGTAATTTCCTCCCATTTTCAAGGCGGAACAGGCGGTGGATTTAAGCGTCCTGCAGCTTTCATATGTCTTTGCCTTTACTTTCGACATATATCACATTTAGCCACATAACGAGCAACTTCTATCTTCATCTTAGTCCACCGAATCTCTGTTTCAAGTCCTGATACATCTTGGTGCTTCCCCGGGTGAATGGAATACCTAGTCAAGTGTGCTTCATCCGGGATCTCTGGCGGACGTAACTTCGGGAACCTTTGGTACTACTGCATCGATTCTTGAACCATAACCCATCCGCTTCATCAATTACGAAACAAGATGGCTTTCTACTTCTAACTTTCTCTTTGATATGTGCTACACCTTTATTTTCTCTCTCGAAAGGCAATAATCGATCTCGGATATTTGATTCCACGGTGATACTAGATAGAGTCCCTTGTTCAATAATTCCCAAATTCAACTTTTCCATATCTTGACACAAGGTCTTATCCATTAAACTTACTTCAAGACAATTGCATTGGGACTTTTATTGAGTGCATCGGCAACCACATTTGCTTTACCGGGATGGTAATGCACTTCGAATCATAATCCTTGATCAACTCAATCATCTTCTTTTGCCATTCATATTCAAAGTCGGGCCGGTGAAGATATATTTTAAACTCTTGTGATCGGTATAGATATGACAAGTGTTGCCCGGCAAATAATGACGCCAAATCTTTAGTGCATGGACAAGACAATCACGCTAATTCTAAATCATGAGTTGGATAATGACCATCAAAATTCCCTCTTTTGTTTTAATGGATTAAAGTCATGCTTCAACAAATGTTCTATTGATGAATGTATGTGATGCACTCAAACAAATAGCTTTTTCGTAATTGGCAGCGAGGAAACTATACCCATCATCTGGTTCTCTCTTCTTTCTTCAAACTAGTATAGCTATCACCGGTCCCCAAATTTTCACATTACCTCCCTTTGTTGTTCTTGTTAAACTCCATAGTTTATACCTCTCCAGGATGGCTTCATGTAAATTGTCGGATTGTTAAAGCAGACGGGACCACCTTGCCTTGGGGCATTCTAGGGCATGAATAATGTATGGATAGTATCTTACCCACCTTTCAAAGCCCTATATTGGACCATGGCCTGGGTATAAAAACTTGGACATTCTTTACTTTGTCTAAATAGGTACGTGTTCACAAATGGGCTTGCCTAATCATGGGCCGATGGGAGCATCATTGGCATTGATAGCCCCTTTGGCCTTCTTATTTCCTCGGAAAATCCCAAGATACATTTTCTTCTTACCTTTCTTAATCTCCTTGTGTTGGCAATGCAGCTTGACGTAGTACCTTATTTACCAGCTCATGATAAGTATACGTAGATTCAGTGGGCATCATTGTTTGAAGCTTCATATTTGTCACCGACGTAAAACCACTCCTTTCTCTTGGGATACTATTAACATGCTCTGTCTTGAGAAAGATGATTAAGCGGCCAACATATTCCATAGGTCTGTCTTCTCCTTGTTTTGGATCAATAGAGATTAGCTAGCTTTTTGGCCATCACCTTTAGGAATGTATAGATAGGAAGGCTTCAAAACTCGAGGATCCAAGTCACTTGGGTCGGTTTGGTACGCATGGCAAGCAAAGGTTTCACCAAGCTCTACCCCTAAAGCTGAGGAAATTTTGCAAAGTGGGGCTTACATAAGTGGTAAACTCCATGAGCTCAAACTTTTGCTCCATAGTTAATCATCTGCCTCCAATGGTTCATTTTGCTCAAAAGATTGGGGGCTTACGAAACGGTCATCGGGGGTGAATTTTCTTTTTATTGTTCCGGACAATGATTATCTGATTGCCATTACTCCACTACAAAACTATTTTGAATTGGCTTGGACCGGAACTATGGCATCGGTCGGATTAACGAGGAACCTGTGGTGGGCCAGGGATAGCGGCAATATAACTACTAGCATTGGTCCATACTACAAAAAACCGACTTTATTCATTGGCTTTACATATAACTTCCTAAAGGTTCTGACAAACACCAATTTTCATAAATTGATATACAACCACGATGGGGACCATAACCAAGTTTTTTTTTTACATACTCTTACTATCCTAACATATCTTACAACATCCTCACAACCGCTCAAACGTCATTCTCAACGTCAAGTGCTTTCTCCTAAATTCTTCTTCTTCTTCACCATCGCTAAGTGGTTTTGGACAAAAATATCATCCTCAACATCTCCATCTTTTCATGGATGGCTTCATTAAATTCAAGCTCGTTGTCGGTTCTAGGGCATGAATCACGATGTATGGCTAGTATCATGTCTTGCCTTTCAAACTCCCTCTGGGTATTAAATAAAACGTCTAAATCCGGACTTCACCTTGTCACATTAAGACGAAAAAGAATCAAAATCCGAGTTGCCCCTTTTGTCGAAAAAAAAACCGGTAAACCCTAACCCTTCTTTTCGGTACCCCTTTTCTATATTTTAAAAATCTAAGCAAAATTTCTGGGGAATTACGCGAAAATTTCCAAAAGCCAAGTTGTAGATCTTGTTTTGATGTACAAAAGAGGTGTACAAAGTTTTTAAAGTTTTTGAATAAATTTTAAAGTAATTTTGAATTCAAAATTATCCCTTTTCTTTGACCCTATTTCAAAAAGTCATATTTAGAGGCAGAATTTGAAAATCTTTCAATTGTGAAAATTGTAGATCTTGAAATTTTAAGCAAAGTTGCTTTTTGAGTTTTTCGATAATTTAGTTCAAAATTTTGGAGTAATTTGCAAAATTCCGAAAGTTAGGGTTTGGGAGCTACAAATTGCTACAAACCATTTGACGCATGGGCGCCCATGACGGCGTTACGGCGCCGGGCCGCCTTTTTACTGGGCCTCATCTGTCCACTCCAAAAAAACATTTCGCCTCCCCTTCCGGCGTCCTCTAAAACCATTTTACCCGCTCAACGCAGGTCTTGCATATATCAACCTTTGATGAGTTCGCAAGGAAGCACCTCGCCACGCCCCCGCCCTCTTTAATTCCAAACATATTTTCATTAAAGAAAATATTCCATCATTTTAACGATGAAGGTTTAATGAGCGTCCGGGCTTCCTTCTTCTTCTTTCTTTTCTCCACCATGACATATGTAGCGCTAGGAATGCATATATCAACCTCCGCCGGTCTCACCTCCTCCCACTCCTCAAATAAAACATTTTGATGCCGCCATCGCACAAGGATGGGAACATAATTTTATCACTCAACGTCGTCGTAAGTGATCCTCTATCTCGCCCCCTTAAGCGACCAAAACAACCTCACAAAGTCACCTTGCCAGCATATAAAATAATAGAGCGCCCCACCTTGCGCATCATAAAACATTTTCTAAGCGATTTTCATGACCATTTTTTGCTAACGCCGTAAGCATTTTAAAAATAATTTAAACATTTCAAAGCTTTTCATCATCGATAAGCTCTACAAATAAATTTTAAGAATTTTGAACAAATATTTTATTTTCTACAAAATTCACTAAGCATTTTTCAATTAAAATTTGTATTTTTCAACATGCAAAAACACTCTCAAGCGTCATACTCATTTTACTTCTACAAAAAGTTTTTAAAACAAAGGTATACTTGAATTTCTACAAAATTCACCAAGTTCGCTTCATAGTCGTGGCAATCTTTAAAACAAAATAGGCCACCACTTTTTTATACAAGTGAACCTTTCCATTCCGCTTGTAAATGCGCCCCATAGAGATGCTTTTCAATTAAAATTTGTATTTTTAAAGAGTATGCAAGAACTACTCAAAACTCAAGACGTTAAGTAAACATATCATGGTTTTTTGACCGGTTGGGTATCTTTTTCCTAGAAGAAGCCCCCGGTCCTCACAGGCGGCCCGCGACGCCTCCTCTCCGTTGTGAACGCCGCTGGTGCCAAAACCCCGCTCCGGCTGACAGCCGCTTTCGTCCTCTCTCGCGCTGCGGCGCCCAAACCCGCTGGGCCATGGGCCAGCCCGGCCGAGCCGCGGGCTCGGCCGATCTGGATCCGAAGCGAGCGTGCCGTCGCTTCCGTGAGCTGGCCACGGCGCTAGCCTGCCTTCCACCGCCGCCACCCGACGACAGCGTGAAACGGCGGTTGGCGGCCCGGACGCCACCGAACGGCGGGACAGCGAGGTGTAACACCCGGGTGTTACTTACGGTTAAGCTATGGTTGGACAAAAATAAGCTTCTTTTTATGCTTGATCCAAACCGAAAAGCAAAATCCGGGTTGCCCTTTTTGGCCAGCGTAAACCAAGTGAATCTCGGGGTGAGCGAAACAATCTCGAGGGGTCCTAGGTGAGAAATCGACTCATGTGAATAGCGCTAAATAGTGTACTTGTCCTTGTTTGTATTTTTATAAAAGATCGGGGTCATTTTGTAAAGTTGCTAGGCCGCTTTAACAGGGCGCTTTGGGCGGCCTCGCTCTTGTTCACAATGGGCCGGCTCTGTTTACACAAATGCCGTGGCCGAGCACGATCCGGGCCACTTTGAGCCCGAAGGCGTTTTCCTTTTCATAAATGTTTTATCAATTTGTATTTGTTTGATTAGTATCTATTTTTGTTATTTTCATATAAATTCAAATACTTGCTTATAAATTCTGAAAATTTTTGTGTAGCCTTCCTGTGATGTTGTCTATCCATGAAAAATTTGAAACTTTGATTTTGAGTAGTTCTTGCATGATTTAAAAATACAAATTTTAATTGAAAAATGCATCTTCCTTGATTTTTAATAATTATTCTATTTATCCAAAAATCATGAAAATTTATTTGGTACTGTTTTTTATGATGTGACCTACTTGTATAAAAAGTTTGGAGTCATTTTGAAATGTTTAAATTATTTTTCTATATTATGCTTTAATTTATTTATTAGAAAAAGCTAGTGTTTAGTGTATAATTAGTTAGGTTTTGTGTGTGATTTGGGATTGCTTTGTGAGTCGGGGATCACACTACTTCAAATGGTCCTTGAGAACTTCTTAGGCAATGGTGATGATATCTTGTAGAGTAGTTCAACAAGTTGGTTTTGTTGGGTTGCAACTTTATCGTTGAAGGAAAGTTGTACTCAAGTGATTATCATTTCATGCATCCATCAAGCATCATATTTATACTTCATCATGCTAAAGCATGCATCATCATCTACGTGTAGAGTATACGAGAGTGAGACGGTTCATGATGGTCGAGCTTAAGAAGATCCATCCACCGGTGATATCGAGGTCGAGTATGACTCGGATGATCTCGTCAAGGAATCTAACTTTTCCTCGCAACACGTGCAAGCCCTGAGCATAACCCACCTCTGTTTTACAAATACTTTAATACACCTTAAGTCTTGTGAGATGTGCATTAAGTAAATAGGAGTTGGTTGCAACCGTTCTTTTATGACTACCTTGAATTTCGCCATTCCAATGTTATCCCACTAGTATGAGTAGGTCGTTTCTCTAAATGCTTAGTAATGCTTAGATGCCTAGGTAGAAGTTGAATGATGGCTTCATCGTCATGAGATATAGGTTTTATCTTTGTTCCTCCCCGCTATGGAAAAGAGAACACCATGATGGTGGTTCATGAGAATAAATATGGTAGTGATGAATTTGAGATCTGACGGGGCGTAGGTTGAAAGTCGGGATACCTAGCCGTGGTTGTCCCGTGTTGGTCGCTTTAAGGACCGCCCGTTGTTTGGCTTGGAGTGAAATCGGGGCGTGTTGAACGCTATCATCGCGCAGGCCTTCGGCAAAGGCACGGTCGCTACAGTTGTCACCCTTCGTCGGTCGACCTTAACTAAGCCACATACTCCGGTAAGCGGATCTCGGTGGAGCCAAATCGGGAATGGCAACCACGCGACCGGGAGTGGAGAGATGGCGGAGTACAAGATACCCTCGGTGGGTTAAAGTCCTGGTTGGAGGTGTACTTGTATTATCGGGTGGCGCAGCCCTCGTTCCCGCTTTGGACAAATTGAGAAAAGGTTGATATATGCAAGCTTAGGTGCTACATATGTCGCGTGTGGTTAGGGATCCCCGGTTTTGGGTATAATCGGTTCATGAATCGCCGCTGTTTCTGAGAAGGAGGGGCCGATTCCCTCGACCTTCATCGTAGTAATTGAAGAAACAAGGTTAATCATGGTTATGAAAGGAAAAAAAAATGCGTAGATAAGTTGAGATGTCTTTGCTTAAAAGTGTTTGAGATAGAACAGCAAATCTAGCTTATTTATGCTTCAACAAAGATTGATGCTAAAAATATTAAAAAAGTAAGGATCCACTTGTAGTAAGCTTTTACAGCGAAACTCCTTTTCTAGCTCTACTTCCCTTAAGCCAAAGATATCCTTGGAGTCTTTTCTTTTTATCGGTAAGTCTTGCGGAGTACATTGTGTACTCGGGGTTTGTTAACCCTTGTTGCGTGTGTTTCGACTCGTGATGTTAACCAAGGTTATGTCGGTGGGCCTCGACATGATCCGGTTTCTTCTAGTTTCCCTCGACTTCCGCAAATTAAGTTAAGTCTACTCAAAAGTAACTTGCTCATATTTTGTAAAATTATGTTATTATTCTTCCACTTCGATCTATATTTTTTTGTAACAAATATTGTAATGTTGTAGCTACTCCTTTGTTGATCCCGGGTATGAGTGGTGTAATCGGGGTTTTAGATGACACCCGACAGCTTCTTAAGTTATTGGGTGCATCTCGCACGGTATCGAAGGTCTTTGGGACAAAGACAGGTGCGAGTGGGCCCGATGAATGAGGTTACATTTACGAGGCGACTCTAGATATCAAGACGGTTTAGCTCGAGGCTCACCCGAGACGACTTTGGCGACGGCGGTGTGACGCCATGCGGCGCGGATGCCGCCGTGGAGAAGACGACGGCGTGGCGGTGACTCCGCTCTGAAACGGGACGCTGGCTAGCTCACGGACACCGCCCACAAAGTTGCGATTCAGATGGCAAGGTTGATCGGGTGGATTGGGGTTCGATGGCGGCGCATCCGGCGGCGACGGATGGAGGTCGACGGGCGGTTGAAAGAGGAAGAAAAGGCGACGGCGGCGGCGTCGGCCCGCTTTTTATAGGACAAATGAGGGATGGGCGGGTGGAGGGAGACGTCGAGAAGGCGGGGTGGCCAGCAACGCGTCCGGGCGCCTTGCGCCGAGGGCCCGCGGCGGTTGCCGGCGACACGCCCGGTATGGCGAAACACAATGAACCAATTACCTTTGTAGCATCCTAACCCTAACTTTTTTCTGAAATTTGTCAAATTCTCCCCAAATTTGAACTGTACTTGAAAAACTCCAAAAAGTAACTTGGCCTAATTTTTCAAGATCTATAATTTTCACAATTGGAAGATTTTCAAATTCGGCCTCTAAATATGACTTTTTGAAATGGGGTCAAAATGGGAGAATTTTTGAATTCAAAATTACTTTAAAATTTATTTAAAAACTTCAAAAAACTTTGTACATATCTTTTGTACATCAAAACAAGATCTACAACTTGGCTTTTGGAAGTTTTGGCAAATTTTGCTTAGATTTTGAATTATGGAAAAGGGGATAAAAAAGAGGGAATAGAAATTAGGGTTTTCGAAGTTCAATTCAAACTTGAATTTGATTCAAATTTCAGATCCCCAACCTATACTATCAAACCATCATTCAACAACACACTTAGGATCAAAAACATAACTTCAAAATTTAATCACTCTAAAATTCTTAAGCACAAACAATTCTCTAAAATATAAACTTATTTTAATTTGATGCATTTCAAATTTTCTAATCATGCATACTTTGCAATGATCATGATGACATGGCAAAATTTTAGTTGATTAACACCAGGGGTGTTACAGGAGCAGAGAAAATATCGGGGTAGAGAGAGAGAGAGAGGGAAGTCACGGGTTGTCACGGGGCCGAGGAAGGAGTGAAGCGGGATGAATGAATATTTCGGTCCGTGACCTTGCATCACTAGCGGGTTGGCTAATTCAACCGATAGTGATAGACATCACTACCGGCATTTTATAACAACCGGCGGTGATGTGGTCTTTCACTTGTCGGTTGTGTGTGACTCTAAGCTATTTTTTAGATCTTGAAGCCGAAAATAGGCAAACACCGGCGGTTCATTCAAATTCGGTAGTGATAGGGGCGGTAGTGATGTACAAAATCTGTAGTAGTGTATGTTGGCCGCTGGCGACAAAGCAGCGCCGCAAAGAAAAACTAGGATACTATATGTTGTGCTAAAAAATGCCTCCAAAAAAAAACCATCGTATATGGAGGATGAAATGGCATGGACGATCGAAACAGAGACAGAATAGGTGAATAAGCCATCACTAAAGTTGTCCATATCGAAGACGTAAATGCTCCCATCACTAATATACATCTTGAACAGTGTCACTAATATGTTTTTATTTCTATCGTACTGATAGTTAATAATTGAGAGAAAAAGAAGGCTGATACTTAATAGACTGCTAAAATTTTCTTTGTGTTGAACGTAACTATCATTGTAGTTGCCTAATAAGAGACGATAAGAAAAATAGGCTAAAGTAGTAGCCACCGGCCGCCCAGTGGCCCCAATTCGGTAGGGCGTGTGTCAGGCCGTACCAACAAGGTCCGAGAGATTCGGGAAGAGGAAAAAAAAAGGTCCGAGAGGCCGAGACGGCGAGGCCGACGGGCTATGTATGCGTCCAAACGTGAAGGAAACAGCCGACGACGACGCGATGACCAGACCAGACCAGACCAACCACACCGTACGCTGACGACGACGGCGGTGCACGACACTGAATGCTGCACGGCCGGTACGCGTGAGCTGTCAGGGTCGAGCTCCATCGGACGACGACGACGACGCAGACGTAGCGACATGCTGTACGCTCGACACTGCCAGACGACGCGTCCGGCCACCGGACGGCCGGTGCAGCCACCGTTTGGCGCGCCTCGTCGCGTCCACTACGTCGTCGTCGTGGGCTGCACGATGCGTTCGTCCTCGCGAGCTAGCGCCACGGCGCACGTACGCGCACGCACGCGGCAGCGGCCGTAGCACGTGCACCAACCGATCAGCCTCGCTTTGGAATCCTCTGCAGGTGTTTATTTGGCAGTTGCGTAGGAAGCTATGCAGATGTCACGTCCATTCTACCCATATGAATGACGGCTTGTTGTTACTAGATTAATAGGCACCGCACGGAGAAACATATAATGACGTCGTGACCTGATATGATCCAACAAGAAAAGGTTGCATACTTACCTTGCGTTGGGAAACAAAAAAAGAAACATGGTAGCTTGAGTGCATCGAACCCTATATATAGATGATAACATTTTCTGAGGCAGTCATTATTTAGTTTTTATGTATCAGCCAGCTCGTTGCGCTTGCTTGCTCTAAACATCAAACTTTTTGTTTGGGCATCCGCAAAAACATTTTTTGCTGCCTTTTAATTGGTAATCATCCTGTCATACTTATTAAGAAGTGGGGATGACATTATTTTACGGAACAAAGAGAGTACAACAGTTGGATCCCTACAAAATATTTGTACATAATTGCTATATTTCCTCGCCACCCCTGGTTTATGAAATTTATGCGGTTAAATTTATTAAAGTTTGACCAAATTTACGGTGATCAAACACACATATAACTTGTGTTGTTCAAACCGTGCATGGAACGTGCAAGTTGCAAATCAAAACCCCAAAAAAAATATTAATGTTTATATCTTATATAAGAACTTTATAAAAAATATATTACATCATTAATGTATTGATATTTATTTTTATTATAAATTTTAGTGTAACTTTATTAATTTTGGTCAAAGTAAAAATCGGTAATTGTATTTTTTTTTAACCGAGGAAGTCCTGCTGCTGATTTGATAGTTTGTACATGCTGCTGCCTGCTGATTTGATAGTTTGTACAGGCTGCTACGACTGACTACGCGCCTGGTCGCCGTCACCCGTCGGCCTGCGAGAATAGCATCTGCTTGCTGCTGTCTGCACGACGGCGCTGCAGCCTGCAGGCGGCGGCTGCGGCTGCGGTGACCACCGTTACCGCGACCTCCTTTTCAGCAGAATCCGTGCAAAATGCGGAACAAACTGATGGCCTGCGCCGCACTGCGCTGCAGCCTGCGGGCGGCCTGCGGGACGGCAGAGACGTGCGTGCCCTCCCGGCACCGCCACCGTCACCTAGAGATGCCCCGTCGCAATCAGCGCCGTCGACCCCAAAAAAGAGGCTATCGGGCGGGCATCATCACTGTTGTGTGCCGGTGCGTGTAGCACACCCCATAACATTCCAACCATCAACAGCCCGAGACCTCAAGTCCTCAACTATTTACAAGCTGGACCAAGAGACGGACACATAGCAAGGAGGACGGAGGAATTGATCTTCGATTAGCTAGCCACTTAGTAGCAATTAGTTATTGGCATTCTTTATCATCCATTTCACTCAAAAAATAAAAAAAAATAAAAAAATCATCCATTCTAGTCAAAACCATTTACTCATGACACATTACTTCCTCCTATTTTCTTTTCTATATTAACTTGTTAAGTGAAATCTATTGTTGGTCCTTACAATTTTTTTCTGCGTTCCCATCTTGACCATGGTTCCACATGTAATGATATGGCCTATCACGTGATTTTCAACATCACAACTTGTATATACATTATTAAGTTTAGACGCACCCGCCACAAATTCAAGGGCTAAGGGTTTGTTTGGTTGCACATTGCAACCCGCCACGTCAAAAGTTTGGCAACTTTGGCTGCTGCTTGGTTGCCGTGTAAACTATGGCTGCCACAAATGTCGTTTTGCTTCCTTGGCTTGTCGTTTTGTCTGTGGCAAAGGTGCAGCGTGTGGCGACCATTCTTCCCGGTATACAGTTGTGGCGTTACTGAACCTACGGGTGACACTTTGGTTGGCGCTTTTGGTTGCCATGTAAACTTTGGCCGCCATAACTGTCGTTTTGCTTCCCTAGCTTGTCGTTTTGTCTATGGCAAAGGTGTAGCGTGTGGCGACCATTCTTCACTGTACACAGCTGTGGCGTTAGTTTACTGAACCTACGAGTGACACTTTGGTTGTTGCTTGGTTGCCATATAAAACTTTGGCCGCCATAGTCGCTGCTTTTGCTTCCCCTCGGCTTGTTGTTTTGTCTATGGTAAAGATGTAGCCGTGTGGCGACCATTCTTCCCTGCATTACCACGCATATGGCGTTACTGAACCTACGAGTGACACTTTGGTTGCTACTTGGTTGCCATGTAAACTTCGGTCGTCATAACTGTCTTTTTGCTTCCCTAGCTTGTCGTTTTGTCTATGGCAAAGGTGTAGCGTGTGGCGACCGTTCTTCCCAATACCACAATTGTGGCATTACTAAACCTACGATTGAAACTTTGGTTGATGCTTGGTTGCCATGTAAACTTTGGCCGTCCTAGCCGCCGTTTTTGCTTCCGTAGCTTGTTGTTTTGTCCGTGGCAAAGGTGTGTAGCGTGGTGACAATTCTTCTTGGTACACAACTATGGCGTTACCGAATCTACGATGAAACTTTTGGTTGATGCTTGGTTTCCATGTAAACTTTGGCGCCATAGTTGTCATTTTGCTTCTCTGGCTTGTCGTTTTGTCCGCGATGAGAGGTGTGGCGTGTGCCGACCATTCTTCCCGGTATCACGGTTGTGGTGCTGCCGAACCGCTACGGTGTGGCTGTCGATGGCGTGTAACCAAACTTTTCCTAACTTGAAAAACGAGCATCAACACTACAACCCACAAGAGCTAAAGCTTCGGATGGAACCAAAACTGCAGTGATTGAGTCCAAATGCTGAACATCCAATAGCTCCAACCGTGATGATGTATTTGTCACTCCATCCATCGTCCACTTGATCTAAGGTATATTTATTGGTACATTTTGGAGAAACTGCTGGTCCTTGATCGTTGGGCGTTGGCAATTGGAAACATGTAGCTGGGCATGTGTAAAGCTTCTAATTACAGTAATTTTAGGAACATCCAGGGGCTTCCCAGCAAATCTTCCCTATATCCATCCCTCGCGGAATCCCAAACAAGAGAGAAAAGAAGAGAGTGTGTGCGAGCCCACCACCACCTCTCCTGTTTCTCTCTCTACGCTCCCTCCTCGTGGCGTGCCCACGCCTCCGTTCCTCCCCTCCAGATCCGGTCCGCCCCGCCGCCGCCGATGTCCGAAGATCCCGCGGGATCCCGCCGCTGGCGGTGCGACCTCGGCGGCGACGAGCGTTGGCTCTCGGGGGCCGCCGGCGACGACCACTTCGACCGCCTCCCCGACGCGCTGCTCCTCGTCATCTTCAACAGCATCGGCGACGTCAAGGCGCTCGGCCGCTGCTCCCTCGTCTCCCGCCGCTTCCACGAGCTCGTGCCCCTCGTCGACTCCGTCCTCGTCCGCGTCGACTGCGTCATCCCCGACGAGCCCCTTCCTCGTCGACCTCCCCGTCGGCGCCGTCCTCTCCCACGGCGTCCGTGCGCGCCCGCGGGGTCTTCTCACAGATCGCGCGCATCGTGCTCGGTGGCATCGTCAAGCCCATCCAGGCGCTCGGTCAGATCCTCTCCCCTGCCAACTCCGCCGCCTCCGGCTTTCCGGCATCCTCCGGTTCCTTGCCGTCGTCGTCGTCGTCCTCCTCCTCCTCCTCGCCACTGCCTCCTGGGGACGTGTCGCACCACTCACCCTCGGAGGTGCTCCGCTCCTTCAAGGAGCTCCGCCACCTTCGCATCGAGCTCCCGGCGGGCGAGCTCGGCATGGACGACGGTGTGATGCTCAAGTGGAAGGCTGACTTCGGGTCCACACTGGGCAGCTGCGTCATCCTTGGTGCATCCTCGGTCTCGGCCCGCCCTCGCCCTCGCCCTCCGCTAGCTCAGATAGCGCCAGCTCCTCCTCTCCCTCTGTTGACAGTGGTGGCCGCACCGAGCCTGATGAATGTGACGATGCAGGAAGCATCCCTGAGTCCTTCTACACAAATGGGGGTTTAAGGCTGCGGGGGTGGTTTGGACAATCAGCTCATTGATTGCAGCCGCCGCAAGGCATTACTTGCTGCAGCCCATCATTGCTGATCACGGGATGCTGGAGAGCTTAGACCTGACAGATGTTGATGGCCAAGGAGTGCTCACCATGGACAAGTGCCAACTGCAGGAGCTGAGGGTGAGACCGATATCAACATCTAGGGGCTCACACCGGACGCTCATGCCAGAGCTTAGCATGTGGTTGTGGTACGCACCATGTATTGAGCTGCCTGGGGGGTTGGTGCTGAATGGCGCAACACTGGTTGCCATCAAGCCAAGTGAGGAAGGAACAGGGGACACAGTTTGGAATGGGGCTGATGGTGCAGCCTGGGTGTTGGATGCATTCGAGGAGCCATATAGGACAGCGGTGAGGATGCTTCTCAAGCGGAGGACCTACAGCCTTGAGATGAATTCATTCTAATCTATGGAAAGATAGCGTTTTGGAAGCTTCAGATGTGAGAGGTACACAATGGTTATCTGATTTTTGTTTGTAATTTCTGTTTGGTAGATCAAGTTTTAGTATTTTTTTGCATAATTTTGAAATCCTGAAATGATATAGCCAGGTCACCTCGACACATTTTTGTAAACAGCATGAGTCAAAATATCTTGGTTGAATCTGTGCGCCTATTTGACTTCATCTTGTGTTGCATCTTAGAAGTACGCAATTTTCTGTTTTAGACTTTTAGTTCATTCAGGTGGAACCATATATTAGGTGGAAACCTATGTCTTTTATTTTTGCCGAGCTGGGCACCCTGCACCCATGTTGATTCCAAGTGCTATTTGGTGCGTCCTAGAAAATTTGCCCACACACCAGCCACTGAATGGTGGACTGCAGCTTATTGTAAAAAGGCCATATAGCAAAACAAAAACACAGAAGACAGAAGGACCTGGGCTGCGAAACTAAAAGACATGACTAGCTAGTTTGCACAAATCATCAAAGCGGCTGGCTGTGGCTCCTTACGACAGTTTTTATTGCTTCGTTGGTAGCTTTGTGCTGATACCCTGCTCATTGACCTTGCCATATCCAAGTGCTCTGGGTGCATGTATTTGTTGTGATGTTACCGCAAATCAACCTTTGTTTAGCCAACATGGATCTTTGCCTTCCTTGGTGATTTGATTTTATTCTATAGTTTGTTATTTTTTCAGAGTATAGATTACTACAACTTCATGTTGGTTACTTGTATTAGTCTGCTCCTGGTTCTGCCACTGTACTGGCTACAACTTTGAAGTATAGTATTCTGCTTACTCATTTTACACAACCGACATGTCTTGATTGGTCATTGCTGTGCAATGGCACTTCATCATTCCGAATCCTCTTTTGAAAGCCTTCCAAGCTTTGAGAATGCACCATTATACCTCATCCCAACAGCCAGTAGCTGAGGGTGACTGATGGTGGATTACTCTATAATTGTCAATGATTAATTTTTTTCCTTTTGGTATAAGAGTAGCCTTGCATCCATCGAGAAGCAAACAGGTGTAGCGGACTAAGTTTAATTACTTCCCCAAATCCATGGATAATTGACATACCATTACTGTTTGTGTTTGGGTTGGACTATCACACTCAGCTTGCTATGGAATTCAGCTGTGTTTACACATACACATGATTAGAACTGATAAGAGCTGCTTCAAGGATTACCATACCATTACTGGTTTGAAATTTATCCAGGACTTGAAGCTTGTCAAATTCAAATCAGCTTTGGAAAGGATATAGTGTTTCCATCTATTTCCATCATGTGGATCTTCAGTACAGTCTGGTTGTCCCAGTAGTCCATACAATTTTGTTGTAATTAAGTGCTTAACTACTCTCTGGAGATTTTCCTGATCAATTTGATAAACCCTTTGCCGGTTTGCCCCATGGCTTAGTTCTCATTGCACGCTGCGTGCCACTTACCAAACTTCATTAGATTTTCTCTGAGACCTGTTTTGTGTCATAGTGATAGGAAATTTTCTTTGCAATGGAAGAGAAGGTTAGGAAGGGCACACCTGAGTTTAGGCTTAATCAGTTCATGGGTCCTAGCAAACTTTATAGTTTTTTTATGTTTAGATTTTGCTAAGATTACTTCATTTATCGTTCCCCCAGTGAAATTAACACTTCTGGCCTGCTACTTAAATCTTCTTATTTTCTTTTGCCAGGATGTTACAAGTTATAACTACTGAGTGGAGAAGTTTCTGGATGCCTTTTATGCACCAATCTGCGCCTACTTCAGATGTGCCAAGTATGTGCTTTTGTATGCCTTTTCTTGTTGAGCAGCATCTGTCAGCAAGAACATGGATGAAATCAAACAGAAACTGTGCTAATTTATGATGCTGGAGTTGGAAGGCAAAGCCATAGTTGAGTTGATGGTGTTCTCTGAGATCAGATGTGGCATAGATAGTTTTTTTCCCTATATGTATCCACATCAACGTAACTAACCTTATGTAATTTCTACTTTTGGATTGCGGCATTGTGCTGCTTGTTTACAGAATGGCATCCAATGCTCTGTACATCAATGTGTGTCAAGAGTTGACTCGTAGATTTGGCGTCAGCAAAAGCTATAAAATTGTTACTGGTACTTCAAACCGGCTTTGGAAATGTGGTATCATTCCACTGTTGAATCTGAAATGTTGTAGCCCTATATATGATGCAAGTCTGTTTAAGTCCTCCAGTATGTTATGGGGGTCGAGAATGCTGCATCAATTATAGCGATGTTATCAGAAAATGAAGTTCAGATTAGGTTATGTATGGATCATGGATGATGAACGTGGAGAAATGAGCATCTTTTGGACCTATTTGCTGGATGGAGAATCATGTGGAGAAATGAGAGAAGGTAATGGATAGATAGAAATTCATGTGGAGAAACGAGCGTGAATCAATTCATATATTGATTCAAGCCGCAGGCCTGTTGATCAGCACCTTACAAACTCGCTACCTTCTCTCGTTCAGGGTGTTTTTTCTGAAAATATTGCTTGTTTTTAATCTGAAACTTATTTGCGTGGTGTGGTGCTATAGCGAAAATATTTGGTTTTTCTCGGATTTTGCTGCTACAATTTCGTTGGTAAACACTAAAACCATAACAGGGTGGGTAAGAGTACCCCTTCCCAAACCTTGGCATACCGGGAATCACCAACCCATCCCACGGCCGGCGACCCCCCCAACCTGAGTGAGATTCCGTGGGAAAAAGATTGTTTTCAGTCATCTGTGCAACTCTAGGCGAATCGTTAACGTGAATCAGCTCTGGCTTCACGATGAACAAAGCGACACTTGACACCTTACTGTCTAAACAAAGACCAAGTGTAAAGCATGAACTACTCCCACTGAATCGACAGATCAACTCCATGAATCGTTAACGTGAATCAGCTCTGGCTTCAATGAACAAAGGAATGACACCTTACTGTCTAAAGGCTGAAATGAACTACTACTGAATCGACAGATCAACTGGAAATGAAACCAGGAATGGAGATTCAGCAGATGAGTCCGCCTGTCATGAGCACACACGTCAATTCATCTCCAAGCTTCCTGTTGAGCTTGTGCATGACGACAGCACGAGCACAAGTGAAAGAATGCCCGCCTGGAGACACGGTTTCCAGGCTACCTGATCAGTGTCTGAATCCTCAATGCACCTCGGAGACTGAAGGATGAACATGTGAGACGCGGTTTCGAGGCTACCTGATAAGTGTCTGAATCTTGAACACACCTTGGGGCCGGATGAAATGAAAGATGAACATGTGGCGCGAAATTCAGGCAGTGTTGGACTGGACGAAGTGAAAGATGAACATGCAGTGTTGGACGAAGTGAAAGATGAACAGTCTTGTGTCGCGAAATTGGTTGGGTGTATAGAGGTGAATCCCTGAATGGGATGGCCCCATCCTGGATGGAAAGAGAGGATGACATCCTATGGTTGAGAACAGTATGGAGGGGACAAATCTGGGGTGAGATGCTGATTGTTTGGTTACCTGACTATTCATAATTTTTGGGTGAGATGGCAGATGATTTTTGTTTGGAGGGCTGTATGGTATGGTTCGAGTCGGTACAAATCATGTTTGGTTGGTTAATAGGTTCATCCGTGGGGGGCAAATGCTGTTTGAAAACAACAACAAATCGACAATAAAGAACAAATGCAAGCAAGAGTGCAAGACAACTCATTCACCACTGATCTACATTATGTTATATTTAAAGGTCCATGCTATAGCCACCTTCCATCACATTGCACAGAGTTTTTTCCATCCCTATTAATTAGACCAAAATACCACCACATCAGAGTACCTACATTAGTTCAGATCTGTGATTCTTGATGTACCTAGCCACCCATATAACTTTGCTAGAAAGTTGAGGCAGTGCATAAAATGCCCTTGCAAGTGGAGGATTCTCACACAGATAAGCATAGTAGTGCTCAAGATGTGCCTCATCAAACCCTGGGATGCTCTTTAGCTCTTCATACAAACCCTTTGGAACAGGAAGATCAGGTTGTTCAGAAAGCCTTTTTATAGATGAAGCAAGTTCGCTGAGGGTTCGACTCATTATCACAACCAAGTCATCATCAGTATATATCCTCTGCTTCTTTGATGGTGGTTGTTTAGTACCTGAGGAAACTGCACCATTGTTGCCTGAGTGTGTTCCGTCATCTGCAACGATTTGTTCACTTGGCTCACTAGACATGGGTTTTGTTGCATTATCTGTTCCAGTCACAGTTGGTGCATTATCAGTTTCAGTCATAATTGGCACAGTATTTGTTTCAGTCACAATTAGTGCATTATCTGTTCCAGTCACAATTCGTGCACTATCTGTTTCTATCACTTCAACACCAAGTGGTTCATTTGATACTTTAGCATATGCACCGGTTTCAGCCACAGTTGGTGCATTATATGTTTCAGTCACTTCAACACCAAGTGGCTCATTTGATCCTTTAGCATATGCAGCGGCTACCAAATTTTTGCCACATATAGTGGCCATCTCATGATAGTGATCAATAGGAATGTTCAAGTAGTTGGCATCTTCACGGTGGTCCTACAAGTCAAAACCCATATCATGGTAGGAATAATTTATGTTGCACCTAAAATTGCAACAATCAAACTATAAGAAGATGCTGATTACTTGCCTTAATATGATTATTGTAATGCTCTGCATCAAGACTGATTATGCAATTATATTCATCCCAAAAAGCTCCATTCAAGTTCTTCAGCTTCTCAATCTTTGCATAAATCCTTTTCCACTTCCTAAGATGGTTACCAACTTGTCCACCAGTGCGCTGGACACCTAGCTTCTCATACAAAGCTCTGGCACAACTATTAAGATGAGTTTGCTTGAAGCCACTCGTGGTTTTAGTTCCACTCGCAACCAGATCAGCCAAATATTTGAGTACAAAACTAGACATTGCGTTGGACCAATAGACCTGTCCAGCTCCACCCTTGCCTGCCATGTTGTCCCCATGCTGCTCTAGGTCCATCTCCTGTGAAGTTGTAAAAACATGACAATGAGCACCAAGAATACTGTTGAATGCAGAGATGCAGTAAATAAGAGAAAAGCACACATTAATTAATGTAAATAATATAAAAGCACACACATCAGTAGTACATCACATTAAGAAAACAAGCAGGAGAAGGTTCATGCCCTTACTAGTTCATTATTACATAAAGCACTACATATTAGTCACGGTGATTTTAATGATCTACCCACATTCTCTCATCAATCATTTGTCTCTTTATCATTAACCTATGGTTGTTTGCTTGTTCTCATGCTGTCCTCCATGGCTTTGGTGTACAATTGTCCTCTGGTAGAATGAAAATGAAAATCTACAGCCGCCAACACATTTTGGGATGCAAATGACTTCCTACGACGAAAGAAGACTTACTATATGCTCTTATATCTATCCCATCAATTGCTCCAAAACAATCCTATATGGTCAATATATTACAAGATTTTGATCACATATGAGTTTGGACAATTTGGAATGTTATACCTTAAATATGGATCTCAACTTGGGTCCCCTGCAACTCTGGCGGGGCATTGAAAAAAAAGGTGGCGAATAAACTCTTTGCTTAGTTCCCTGATGGCATGTAGGATTAGGTTGGAATATATGCTATCCGTCTCACCTGACCTAATGAATATTCCCAACTAGCTTATTTCTTAGGTTGTGTCGGACTGTATTCAAGAATATGGCTACTTATTCCTCAATATTACATGGACAGCGTCATGGAACAAAGAGCGTTTGGGTAAAACTTGACAAAACTGAAAGAAAGGACATCTCTTAAGCCTTGTCATTTCAGTGCAGGTTGTTATATCCTTGTAAATGCTTGTGTTTATATAGTCAATCGACTATTCTTATTCCTTTTCCTCAATTGGACCATTAAGTAATATACAGTGCCTTTGTCTTCTCAACCTAGACTGAAACAATAAAATCACCATGTAACGGCAGCAGCTAAATAAGTAGCAGCACATTCTCCATCTACAATGTCCGAGGGAATGCAAACACTATATAAGTTTTGATTTTAAAAAGGAGGACTGAAATGGCATCTGCACTGATGCAACCCATGAGAAATTAGGGAGAGGAACCCGATATCTGTAGTCCAACAAATCAATCTGTATTAACATCAGAATGAATCCCAGAGTGAAGATAACTTGATGTTGGAAAAACGCAAACCCCTTGGCCTCTGATTCATCCATCATCCAATTCCAATCAGCCAGCACGCCACGTAACCCTAGCAGCTAGAGAGAGGAGCGGTGACGAGGAGGGGTCGGTCGATCACCTGTGGAGGCGTCGCCATGAGAGAACGGCCAGGCGCCGGCGGCAGCAGCAGCAGTCCGTGCGGCTCCGGTGGGTTCCCGCGGGAGGGAGAGCCGGAGAGGTGGGAGGCGAGCGAGACGCTCCGTCCCGGACGGCGTCGTTCGGTGCGGAAAAATGTCTCCGCACGGGATGGTGCGGCATCTAGCGAGAATATTCGTTCGATCCGTGCATGGTTCGGTCCCTGCTCAGGAACCACACGCTGCAACTGCAATGCGGGCTAAAGCCTGGTGGGCCGTTCCCGCGGGCTGCTCCAAATCCAATCCATCCACTACGGCCGTACGACCGCATGCATGGGCGCACGGCCGACAGGCCGGTAAATCCGAAAAATCCCAAGAAAGGTGCGATCACCGGATTTGAACCCCGGTGGGTAGCGCACAAACAAAAAAAAAAAAAAAAACTACGCAGGCAAGCTGCTGCTGCGGATCCGATCTGCAAGCCCATTATTATAATTAAGTTAAATTAACCAGCCTCAGTGATACTAGTGTCAACAATCGTATATCTCTCCCGTCAAGGGGCTCACGACGCAATGACGATGGCCATTGGTTGGGGGCTCCCACCCAGGATTCAAATCCTGAGTGCGACATATATGCTATATTTATTGCAGAATTTTTTCCAACGTTATGCATTCAGTGGCAGGGGACGTCTATGTCGATAGCGAGGCGTTGGGGCCGCCTTCGTCCCCCACCACGTTTTGGCGTGCCTCTGTCCTTCGCTGTGCCCATGCATCCTCTGGTGCTGACTCACTGGACCCGAACCATTCCCACTCTACTCTATGTCACACGGAAGAAAGGATGAAAATGAATGTTGCAAGCGTACAGTTCCAATGTTTCTTGTGTTCTCAAGGTATGTTGCAAGTATTTTAGATGAATGTTGCTAAAGTAGATCGGGATGTCACTTATGTTGCAATGTTTTCAGTGGCATGTTTCAAGCGTCTGTTCAAAATGTTTCATCTCAGATTTGGGTTATAGCTGTTTTTGTTATTTTTTATTTTTTTTAGGGAAACTACGGCAACTTGGGGGGTTGTCTGAACTTTTATTGATTAAAGAAACATAATTACAGTAAAGTATTTACAGGCCAAAAGGTAGAGAGAGGGTCAGACAGTTAAGAAAAGGGACATAGAAAACAGCAAGCTAAGAAAGGAAAGGAAAGGAAAAACAAGAATAAAAACTAAGCTAAGCTAAGAATCTGCACTGTCTAAGTAGGGAAGCGAGCAGCCCACTGGAGAAGTTTATTCTTGTCGCTGTCTTTGTTACATCTGCAAGACCAGAGTAGGAGATCTTCACGGCAACGACGGGCGATGAGAGAATTGGACTCGTCTTCGTGCTTGAAGACTTTCGCGTTGCGGCACTTCCAAACATTCCAAAGCACACAGATGAGGACCGTAGATTTGATTCTGGCATTGTCTTCCTGAAGGGGATTGAGAGACCAGAGAGATTCAACCTTGCCGGAGCTTGCCATGGGGGCGAGGTCGAAGCCAAGGAAGGCCCAAAGGCTGAAGCTTCGAGGGCAGAGAACGAATAGGTGGAAGCAGTCCTCCACCTCGTTACAGAAGGGGCATAGCGCATCCTGACGCATGTTGCAGCGATGGAGGCGGGAGTTCGTACTCAGGCGACGTCGATGGAGCAACCAAAGGAAGAATTTGCATTTCCGAGGGGCAAAATTATTCCACACAGCAGGGGCAAAGGCATCATCACTATTTTTTTTATTTTGGATGTTGCAAGTGTTTCACATGTATGTTGTAACAATAAGTTTCAAATGCATCCAAGTGTTTTTTTCATGTTGCAAGTGTTTCAGTGTGAGGGCGCATGGATAGGGACAGCAGAGGGTTTGAGGCGCGTCGAGGTGGGGGCCCATAGATGGGGATGCAGCGAGCTGGGGGTTGGCTCTCACATTCTGCTCACGTGGAGAGAGGCGGAGAGGGGAGTGGGTCGGGGGAAGGAGTGGGGCGTAGCAGCAGGGGGGGGGGGGTGTGTGCAAGGCGGAGGGTGTTGCATCAGGGGCGTGCGTGCAAGTCATAGCGAGGCATGAACGAGCCGGGTCTGAGCGGAGGTACCGTCAAAACGCTAGCGCTCCGGATCGGGCGTCCGAGTGCCAACAAGACCGAAAAAAACAATTGTATATATCTGTGATGGTAAGGGTCCACACGGGGATCCCTTGCTGCCTTAGAGCAAGTATGGTAAGGGTCCACACGGGGATCCCTTGCTGCCTTAGAGCAAGTATGGTAAGGGGCTACAAGCAAGTTGAATGCTAACTCGTGACTTTTGAGGTAGACAAGAGAGGAGAGAGAGAGAAAGAAAAAGTGTGTTCAAAGCTTAGACACAATAAACGATAAACTTTTGTGAGACAGATATGTGGCCATGTATTAATTGTGATTTGTGAAGATCTAACTATTACTTCCTTTGTTTCAAAATGTTGGTCGTTTTTTGTTTTTGTGTCATAAGTTTAACTTGATTTGTACAAAATACGTGCAACATTTGTATCTTCAAATAAATTTATTAATAACTAGATTCAAAAATCTTTCCAATGATACTAATTTTGTATGATAAGAAATCAGACATGTCATAGATAAAACTATTACAAAAAAACAAATCCATACAGTAATGTATCATGCTGCTGCTCGAGATTAAAATCAGTTGATGTTATCATGCTAACAAAACGGCATTAGCGCGTGTATCATGCTAACAAATTAAAATCAGTTGATGTTATCAGCAGCGCGTGTATCATGCTACAAATCTTACGGATTATTAGATCCATCCGATTGATTGCAAGCGTCCACAGGGCGAAGCAGGAATCCTGCTGCTCGAGATCTTGCTTGACCTTACAGTAATGTATATCATGCCGGCTTCTGATCTTGCTTGATCCTTGCTGACGTTGTTCACCACGTTAATTATGTAAAATATGATGCAACTATCTCTACTGGTACAACTTGGGAATTTTCCCAGAATTTTCGGCATTATGCATTAAGTTCGGCGTTCCGGATGAGGCACTTCGAGAATCTCAGATCCGGCTGCCCAATCCTTCGCGTCTTCGTAGGGGTAGGGTTTTGCGTGCGTGTGTTCATTATTGTGTTGTGAGTGTAAATTGTTGTTGTCATTCTCAAAAAAAAAAAAAAAAAGCGGTTCAAGGACAATCGACATGTGATGTTAGCATTATTGTAAGTTACCAAGTGTTTGGAGAAACATTAATAGTAAAATACTTCCTATGTCCCTGAATGAATAGTTTCCTAGAGTTGTCTTAAGTCAAATTTTATAAAGTTTGACCGAATTTCTAAAACGAAACGTTAGGATTAATGATATCAAATTATTATATACTCTAAAATATGATGCAACTATCAACTGGTACACAAGTGTAAATTGGTTCAAGGACAATTGACACGTACATAAGTACATTTAGCATTATTGTAAGTTACCAAGTGTTTGGAGAAACATTAATAGTAAAATACTTCCTATGTCCCTGAACGAGTAGTTTCCTAGAGTTGGCTGAAGTCAAATTTTATAAACTTTGACCCAATTTGTAGTAAGAAACATTAGGATTAATGATATCAAATTAGTATCATCAGATTTGCCATATAATATATTTTTATAAAATGTTCATTTTATCTCATAGATGTTGCTACTTTTTAATAAAGGAAGTCAAACTTTAAAAAAATTGACTCACACGTGAATTCTACAATATTGATTTATTTAGAGACCGAGAAAGTACCTATTTAAAAGTGTGAGGATTGCTATACTACGTTTCCTACATATAAAGGAACTTGCTAGCTATATTTCAGGTGCGTGAAATATAGCATGTTTCCATACAATCACAATGCGCACAGGCGCGGCGAACCGTCCGCCCATTCGTACGCGTACGTCGGCGTCGCGGCAGCCAAGATTGCGGTGGCCTGCTCTTGCACCACGCTCCACGCCTCCCGGACGTGCCGCTCTTCGGTGAGCGAGTTGCCGATGGCGCAGCGCAGAATGTACATGCCGCCGACCACGGCGGAGCTCATGTACACGCGCCCCGTCGCGTTCACCGCCTCGAGGAGCCTCCGGTTGAGCTCGTTGCCAGCCGCCTCGTCGTCGACGTCCCGGGCGCGCTTCTCCCGGTCCCGGACGACGACCGCGGCGCGCAGCCGGAAGCACACCAGAGCGAACTGCCTCGGCACGGGCACCTCGAACCGCGCGTCGCCGCGCACCATGGCCTCGAACGTGGCGGCCATGCGCACGTGGGCGCGCACGAGGCCGCGCAGGCCCTCCACGCCGTGGCAGCGGAGCACGAGCCAGAGCTTGAGCGCGCGGAACCAGCGGCTCAGCGCGATCTGCCAGTCCTTGTAGTCCACCACCGCCCCGCCGCCCTGCGACGGGTCCTGAGGATCACGTCGTGGTCGGTGCCGAGCGCAGCCGTCAGCGCCGCCGGACGCCGCACCCAGAGCGCGCAGCAGTCCATGTTGGCGAGGAGCCACTTGTGCGGGTTGGTACTGAACGAGTCCACGGCCTCGGCGCCAGCGACGACGGCGTGGCGGAGCTCCGGGCACACGCTCGCGGCGCCCGCGTACGCCGCGTCCACGTGCACCCACACGCCGCGCCCCGCCACAGCGGCGCACAGCTCGCGGACAGGGTCGACCGCCGCCGTCGGGGTGGTCCCCACGGTGGCGCACAGGAACAGCGGGACCCTTCCCGCGGCCTCGTCGGCGCGCACCGCCGCGGCGAGCACCTTGGGCGAGAGAGTGAAACCGGTCTCCCTCGACGTCGGTATCTGACGGCAGTTTCCCCGGCGAATGCCGGCGATGCGCGCGGCCTTCTGGAACGAGAAGTGGGTCTGGTCGGAGCAGTAGACCACGAGGTCCCCGATCCGCTCCTCGCCTACCTCAGCGAGCTTCCGGTCTCTGGCGGCGACGATGGTGCAGAGCATGGCCTCACAGGACGTCCCCAGCAGCGTGCCCCCGCCGCCTCCAGAGAAGAGGAGTTTCTCCGGGAGGTGGAGCGCCTTGCCGAGCCAGTCGGTGACGACAACCTCGAGCTCGGTGGCGGCCGGCGAGGCGGCCCACGTGAACGGGTTCAAGTTAAGCCCCGCGGCGAGGGCCTCGCCGAGGGCGCCCACGTTGCTGGCCGTGGCGGCGAAGTGCGCGAAGTGGCGCGGGCTCTGCCAGTGCGTGACGCCCGGCAGGATGATGTCGCGGACGTCGCGCAGCGCCGCGGCCAGCGCGTCGGGCTCCGGCCAAGCCGGCGCTGCCTCGGGAAGCTGCCGGGCCAGGAACCCCGGAGCGACGGCAGGGCGCACGGGGTACTCGTCGATGCGCGCGTAGTAGTCCGCGATGAAGTCCACGACTAGGCGCCCCTGCCTGCGGAACTCGTTGGCGTCTAGTGGTGGCGGGTGAGGAAGCGAAGGCATGGCAATGGCGACGGGAGTGGTGCCACTGCCGCCGTTGGCTGTGGTGGTAGTAGTGTCGGCTCGGTTCAGGATGGCCATTGCAGCTGCAGGATCGGAGCACTCTTGCCTCTTGGCCCTTGGGCCAGGTCGTTTAGCTCGTGCAAGGCAGACAGAGTGACTTCCACCGTGGCTCCGTGAATGAATCTGCAAAGGGCTTGGCGGGTGTATTTATTTAAGCGCGGCGGCGGCGCGCGTGACGATGTCAAAGGCCGGCGTGGCGCCATACATGACGATGTCATACATGATGATGTCATACAAGAGGTGTGTGTGGTACTGGTACTTGCATGAACAGGGAACCATAGTTTGCGTGAACCACAGAGTGACAGAACCAATTTGCTCATAATGTCTCCCCTCCCGACACTGTTAACAACGAGACGTCAACAAATGACAACCTAGTACTCTTCCTATCGCTGGACACGCTATAGTCGGACACAAACTGGAGAGAATTAAACAAACCCGACTTATGGCTTGATTATTGTAATATGAATGGTCATGTGCAAAGAAACGCATTGCCACATATATACTCAAGGCTGGTATTATTGAGTTAAAAAAAGTTGGTATTATTGGGCTACCTATCATCGTCCCAAAAGAACATCATCCTAGAGTTTAAACTTTTTATAAAAAAATGCACAACTTATGGCACCATCCTGCACAATTCCTCCTCTCTTATCTACCTATCATCGTCGCAAAAGAACATCATCCTAGAGTTTAAACTTTTGCGACTACAGGTTATTATTCCATCCTAGTATACGTTCATGCTTACTCCTACTTAACCTGTAGTGAATGAAATAAAGAAGTCTTTCCTTTCCACACTCATAACCTGTGTTTCTGATTTGGCACACGTGGAGGCCTTCCCCTTCACTCATTCCACCTTGTACGTGTTGTGAAATAAAGTCTTAACATTAATACATGAATAGAGACTTTACTGTGTGGCCAATTATGAAGAATCAGATGAGAGAGTCAAGGAGTTCATACGCTGTAGCTAGGGTTTTCTTACAACTCTCCTCCTATAAATAGGAGGTACTTACATCAGTTGTAACACCAGTGAAAGAAAGAGAAATACACAAAGAGCTCCTCCTCCTCACATCCCTGTGTTCATTCTTACTCTGTCTATATCCTGTGTGTGCCGAAGAACATGATTACTAACACGTTATCAACACGAGACTTTACCGGGCTAGAAAGGTAAAGAAGGTAAGAAATCAATTCTTTACAGTGAGGTGATGAACACCATCACCAGTGGATGCTGAAGCACCACACACACACACAAACACATGAACACTACTGGATGAAGTGCGGAAGGCTCTGCCTCCCCTCGTCCATGAAAACGGCTTTGAAGAGCCACATCAGGCCATCCCGAAGATCAGCATGGACACCAACGCCGTCTTGAAGGCGGGCCGCGCGAACGATGTGGCCTCCAACAGAGGCAAGCATGACCGCTATTGCGGCAGGTCTGGTGACCCGGACGTCGAGAGCGCGGAAGGAGAAGGCCTTCACGGGCCACCGCCGCGGGCGTGGACGAGCGAGCCTTCTAGGCCGCCGCTTGCCGCCTCAACCACCGATGGGCACCCGAGACCTGATCCGGTCACCTCCGCCCGAAGACGGAAGGATCCGAGCTCCATGGCCCTGTTGGGCCGGCCCGAGGCAGATCCAGTAAACCTCCGGCCCGCGGGCGGCCGGCAACAACCGCCGCGCCCTCCTCCAAACGTGTAGGAGCGCACATGGGCTCGTCGGCCTGTGGGCGTCGCGTCGCGCCGCAGCGCGGGCGGTGACCGCTCCCAACATGAAGCGCCTGGCGGCGCCCGAGCCACGAAGCCACCGCCGCCGACCCACGGTGTCGGCCCCGCCCGCAGCATCCCGAGCGCGGGCGGCGCGGCCTCCAGCGGCCCCCGACGCTGCGTCGCGATCCCGCCACGGCGCCGGCCCCGGCGCGCTGCGGGCGGCGCGCTTGCGCCCGTGGCATGGCCTACCACGTAAACGAGCCGGGCCGCGCCGCGGTTCCACCCAGGGGCCGGCCCCGCTGCCGCCACGATGCGGCGTGCGGCCAAGATGTCCCAACGCCCGGCGCGGCTCATCGCGAACGCCACCAACACCGCCTCACCAGCGCTACGGGCACACCCGACGAGTGGTGAAGGCACGCGCCCCACGCGGCATGACCGACCACCGGGAACCGCCGCCGTGGGCCACGCGGGCGACGCAGTGCCAGCCGGCATAGTGCTGGCCGCCACCGCCCTCACTCTTGTCTCCACGATTGAAAGGTCCTAAATGGCTAGAGGGGGGTGAATAGCCTAATAAAAATTTCTACAAAATCACTAGAGCAACTTGTTAGTAAATAACAAAGAGTAAATGCGTTTGCTCTAGCTCTACTTGTCGGCAAGCCTCCTATTGACAATTTTAGTTGTTATAGTCTCTAATTCACACAAAAAGGGCTAAGTCGCTACTTTACCACTAGGCGAACAATCTAAATTACTCTAGCAACTAAGCAAGACTACGAAACTACACAAGCACAATATATATATCAAAGTAATGCGAGTGTGTAGAAGTGATATACCACAATGTCGAGGCTAGTGAATCCAATCACCGGGATGTTGTCACAATATGAATAATGAATCCGAATGCCAAGAGACAACAATCACAAAGGAGAGACACGAAGATTTAACCCAAAGTTCACTTGAGCACCCTCAAGCTAATCTCCGTTGTCTTGACCTTCTCACGTGTGGGGGCAAGGTGGAGCTCACTCCTAGCCAAGTGCCTTTAGGCTACTTGCACCCAAAGCAAATGAGAGGTACCCAAGACACGAGCAATAGATTACTTGCACTTTGTTTTCCCGACGAGGAGTGCGTGATCCTCTCACAAATCACCGGAGGTGGCCAAGAACATTCACCTTCTCTTGCCAACGCCTCCACCAATCACCAAGCCGGCTAGGAGTGGTGCTCTCCAAGAGCAACAAGAAAACCACTGGCTCACAACGATCCCCAAGTGCCACTAGATGCAAAGATTAAAGCAAAGTGCACTTGAATCACCTCAACTCACTAGAATGATGCTCACAAGCAAGAGGAGTGAGGAGAAGGGAGTGTGCTCAGCTCTAGAGGTGTTAGGATTGATTTCAAATGACCAAAAGGAGTCACATAGCCGGCCAAAGGGGTATAAATAGGCCACACCACGAAATGTGGCCGCCGGGGGTGCAAAACATGCACAAATCGGCTGACCGGACGCCTTGGCCGGACTCACCGGTGAGTCCGGCCGGTGGGTCCGGTCACAACCGACTGAACCCCAAGCCGGACCGCTCAACACCTGGCTGAGCAGCGTCCGGTCGCGCGTCCGATTGGTGCTTCGGTCACCACCGGAAGCGTCCGGCCGGTCGCGTCCGTCGACCTCGGCCAAGAGCCTGAAAAACAAGCTCTCTGCCGGACGCACACACCGGTGCGTCCGGTCACTTTTGCCTGCTTCCGGTCGCCGAGTCCGGTCGCCATCTGAGCTGCGAAAATCCATCGTTGTGTTGTCGTTCCTTCGCCTTTGCTCCAAACCAACTTCCGTCACTTGATTCTTGTTGCCGACACGTCGAAGAACACCCGACACCATGTGTTAGCATTTTGAAAACATTTTCCATCAAGTACGGAGTTAGCTCTCTAGGTTAGAATGCATACAAATGATTTTGAACCTAGAGGCACATGAGGACCGATATGTACGATAGTTTTCCCCTCTTTATAGTACGGCTTATCGATCCTATAATCACTCACACCCTCTATGGTGTCTTGTGTGTAAAATCAAAATGACCCTATGATATACCTTTGCCTTAAGCCCATTTTGATCCTCGAAACACGCCAAGTCACGCACTTGATCATCAATTGGATACAAGTCCGGAGCACAGGAAAGGCCAGGTAGGTCATCGTTGCCCAACACAAGCAAAGCGCAAGCGCAGCTTCGACATCCAACCATGTCCTCCCGCACAAATCCTACCCTAGTCCGGAACCCGGCGACGCCTTCAAAGAAGGTTACGATTGCACGATGCGCCGCCGTCGCTCGTCCAAGATGGACCGAGTTCTCACTCGTGGAAGAGCTAGGGATGTGACGCCCCCAACAGGAAGAACGGCGCCCGCAGGCGTCATCGTCGCCAGGCTTCCACCCCAAGAATCCCTAGCTCAGACATCGGCCTTGAATCCGGAACACCGCTTGTCGTTACCGTCGTCGTTGCCAGTCGTCCTGCAGAAACCTTGCCAAAGGGGCAGTGAAGCGCTAGCTGCTCACTTCAGACCACAAAGCTGCGACATCCACCCCACTGGCAAGACGACGTCACGACATGCCGAAAAAGCAGCATTCGCCCCGCCGCGCGCGTGCCCACCTGCCGCACGCCAACGCCGAAACCTTCGTCTTGACCACGGCTATGGCGAGCATCCGTCGCAGCTAAGGCCGTCAGAGGAGGGACAACATAGAAGAAGGAGCCACCCCCCAACGCCTGCACAAACCCAAGCCGCCACCGCACGCGCCGCCGCAACGTCACCGACCACCACCCGAAGCCGAACGGCCACAGGAGGCCAAGAAGAAGGCAAGGTGCTGGGTGCTTCCCCATGTCCTAGGACCATCGATCCGGGCGCAAGGCCACCGACTTCGGCGACCCACGACGCCGTCGCCGCTTCCATCTTGAAGGCGGCCCAGGCCCGGCCGCAGCCCACCAAGGCTGTGAAGGGAGGGGTTGGGCGGAGGAGAGGTGTAAGGTCCTAGATGGCTAGAGGGGGGGGGTGAATAGCCTATAAAATTTTTCTACAAGCTCAACTAAATAAACCGATTAGTATAAAACACGGCGTAAAGCGGTTTGTACTAGCTCTAGTGGTCTTGCAAGCCTTCTAGTGACAAGACTAAATAATTCTATGATCTCTAGTCCACTCAAGGTCTATGTCACTACTCTAGCTAATGAGCAATCCTAATATGGTCCTTATGCTAGCAAGAACAACTACACAAAGCAAGTGCTAGCTCTCTACTCAAAGTAAACTAGGAAAGTAATGTAAGAGAGCGAGCTAGATATACCGCCGTGTAGAGGATGTCAACCAATCACTGGGAACAAGAATAATCAATCACTCAAAGGTGGTGATCCAAACACCGAGACAATGAACAAGTCGATTTGTTCATCCGGAGTTCGCTTGTACACCGACAAGTTACTCTCCGGTTGTACCGACCAACACAAGGATAGTGTTTGAGCTAGGCGGTGCCCTTGCTAGCCTTAACACACCACTCACAAGTGAGGTAACCCAAAGCACGAGCAATGTATTCCTTGCACTTTGTCTTCCCGACGAGTAATTGGTGACAACCCGCATAAAGGTTTTATGATTAATGTTTTTGAACATACAACGGTTGTCCAAGCATTTTGCTTACAATCATAGGATTGGACAATCATCATAGTTCGGTTTTGGTAGCATAAGCTTTGCCTACATGTATGCCACGAGTTTGGAACGAAGCATTGCATACATGTATGAATATTGAAATTGAGGGTGAGCTATGCTACCAAAATGATGCTTAGGTGAAAGAAATGGACCTTTGAAGCGTGATACCAATCGGAGTTGCGCCATTTTCACCATACAAGCATCAAGGTAACTAGATTTTCATCAAAACTCAAAGTACCACGTGAGATCACATTATAAGCAAGGTACTTGAATTAAGAGCGGAATTTAGAAAATCTAGCTAGCTCCTATGCATGCTAGTTATCAACCACTTGTAAAGCAACTTGTGAAAACTAGCATACACCACACAAGCATGTATATAGAATTTAAATACATGTGCAATGAGCAAGTCATATGTTAGTGCACAAACAAATACAACAAATTGTCTATGAGCTTGCTCCCCCTACTTGTGTGAACCACTTGTTAACTCATGAACCACATGAGAGGTTTTCAAAAACATGTGAAATTTTAATTTTCCAAAACCTTTCATGCACTAATCTCTCCCCCTTTGTCGACAATTTCCACAAAAGGTATGACCATGTTGTGTTATGGAAGAGAGAATAGTGCTCAAATTTGGTCAAATTTGGATCACTTGTCAAACATATATTTCGGTTTGAACCAAAGACAAGCTTCTTCACACCTCATGACAAGGGTTATCTTGCCTATGTTGAAGCATATGTGTGAAAAGATAGCCAAATTCAACACTTGAGATTGCAAGCCCATAAACATGTCATATGTCATCACTAGATCAAACAAGCATAAATAGCAATAGTGATGGCATACATACATTGAAATCCTTTGATTTTCCATGAATGCTTCCTAAGGTACAAGTTATATGTCTACATGTTCTAACAAGTCCTTAGTTATCATGAATGCCATGTCAAACAATGATACCTTTGCTTTGCTTGATGTAGGGGCATGTCATGATAGTGGGGTGCATTCAACTCATGTTGGAGAAGTCAAGGATGTTCAACTCATTTCTTAGCTTGCAAAACCTCTTCTCATCTAGTGGCTTTGTAAAGATATCGGCTAGTTGATCTTCGGTGCCAATAGGTTGGATAGCAATGTCACCCTTTTGTTGATGATCTCTTATGAAGTGATACCTTATGTCAATGTGCTTGGTTCTTGTATGTTGGACCGGGTTTTGTGTCATCTTGCAAGCACTCTCATTGTCACAATATAAAGGCACATGATGGAAATCAAATCCATAATCCTTTAATGTTGATCTCATCCATAGCAATTGTGCACAACAACTACCGGCACTAATGTATTCGGCCTCGACGGTTGAAAGTGTCACACCGGTTTGCTTCTTTGAGGACCAAGATACTAGAGATCTTCCAAGGAATTGACAAGTGCCACTTGTGCTTCTTCTATCAACCTTGCATCCCCCATAGTCAGAGTCCGAATATCCAATAAGCTCAAAGTTTGACCCCTTGGGATACCATAGCCCAACATTTTGAGTGTGCTTCAAGTACCTTAATATCCTCTTTGATGCGGTGATGTGACTCTCTCTATGTGAGGATTGAAACCTTGCACACTTGTCAACACTAAACATCACATCGGGTCTAGAAGCGGTCACATAGAGTAAGCTTCCAATCAATGACCTATAGTACCTTTGATCAATCATATTGCCACTTTTCATCATTGTCCAATGATCCATTGGTACCCATTGGTGTATTAATGCCCTTTGCATCTTGCATGCCAAACTTCTTGATCATGTCTCTAATGTACTTCCCTTGACTAATGAAAGTGTCATTCTTCATTTGCTTGATTTGAAGACCAAGGAAGTATGTGAGCTCTCCAAGCATAGACATCTCAAATTCTTTTACCATCATCTTGGCAAACTCTTCACAATACTCTTGATTTGTTGATCCAAAGATGATATCATCAACATATATTTGCATAACAAACAAATCATTGTCAATCTTCTTGATGAATAGAGTAGTGTCAACTTTGCCCATCTTGAAGCCTTTCTTGAGTAAGAAGTCTCTCAACCTCTCATACCATGCTCTAGGTACTTGCTTCAACCCATACAATGCCTTGTTCAACTTGTACATATGGTTGGGATGATGATAATCTTCAAAATCGGGTGGTTGCTCAACATACACTAGCTCATTGATGAAGCCATTGAGAAAAGCACTTTTGACATCCATTTGATAGAGCTTGATGTTGTGTGCACATGCATAGGCCAATAGAATTCTAATTGCCTCTAATCTTGTAACCGGAGCATATGTTTCACCAAAGTCAAGACCCTCAACTTGAGTGTAACCTTGTGTAACTAGTCTTGCTTTGTTTCTCACAACAATGCCATCCTCATCTTGCTTGTTCTTGAATACCCATTTGGTTCCAATGACATTGTAGTCCTTTGGTCTCTCTACCAATTCCCAAACCTTGTTTCTATCAAAGTTATTGAGCTCCTCTTGCATTGCAATGACCCATTCTTCGTCCTTCAAGGCATCACCAACCTTCTCGGGCTCTTCGTCCGGTCGGGGGAATCATCGCGTCGGTCATGCTTCCGGTGCATGCGTCCGGTCACTCCCCGAAATAGACCACGAAAACATGCTCTCGTTCTTTTTGACCGGAACCACACACCGGTCGCGTCCGGCCGATTTTGCATGCTTCCGGTCGCGGTCAGTCACCAGCGTCCGGCCGCCTCTGAGCCGCGAATTTTCGTCGTTTCTTCGTCGTTCCTTCGCCTTTGCTCCAAACCGACTTCCGTCACTTGTTTCTTGTTGCCGACACGTCGAAGAACACCTCGACACCATGTGTTAGCATTTTGAAAATATTTTCATCAAGCGGCGGAGTTAGCTCTTTAGGTTAGAATGCATGCATATGAATCTTGAACCTAAAGGCACATGAGGACCGATATATGCGATAAGTTTCCCCTCTTTATAGTGCGGCTTATCGATCCTATAATCACCCACACCCTCTATGGTGTCTTGAGTGTGAAATCAAAAGCCCTATGGTTATACCTTTCCCTTGGGGTCAATTGATCTCGAAACTCCACCAAGTTGCATGCTTGATCATCTTTGGATCACCTCGATCCATCCTCCATGATCACAAAGCGCCAACTCAAACACGACCAATCTCAATCTAATCAAACACTTAGCATCGAGAGATTAGTCCTTAGGTGTCACTAATTAGCCAAAACCAAACTAGAGATCTTCAAGAGGCCACATCGCCGCCACGACCACCACCGACCACCGTGCGGCCCGGTCAAGGCCAAAGGAAGCCCGGCCGTGCGGGCACCGGATCCGGTCGTCCGACCACCGGTTGGCCGCCACGCCACCGGCGAGCCTTCTGCTTGCGCCCACCGTTGAAGACCGTAGAAGAGGAGGAGAAAGGGCGAGAGGGGAGAGAGCCCGCCGCCACCCGTTACGCCGTCGCGGAACACCGGCGGCCGCAACCACAATCGCCGTGACCACCATTCCGTGGAGGCCCACGTGGTTCGCGCGCGGGAGGAGGCCGCGGACCTGTCTTTGCCACGAGCCCCGCCGAGGAGGGAGATGCCCCGCCGCCGCCATCCCGGCCGGCCGCTGGCCTTGCCCGGCCGGCCGGCTCGGCGGCCCTGGCGGCTAGGGGTTTGGAGACCCGAGCCGCCCGCGTGAGGATGACGCTGGTCTGAGTGTTTCTTGGATGGCTTTACACCTCGGTTTGGAATTGCCAAAGCCGGAAAACCGGATCTTTCAAAAAAATGGTCATGTGCAAAGAAACGCATTGCCACATATATATACTCATGGTGGGTAGTTACTCCCTCCGTGTCAAGATATAAGGCATAACTATTTTTTTATTCATGTCCGATAATATAAGGTGTGCTCTCTTTAGAGGCACAAATATCGATATAGTACTAGCGTTGAGAGAGAGAATTAATGCACTTCGGGCGTGATCTTAAAAAAAAAAAGAATTAAATGTGTTTTACGGTCTTGTAACCCGAGGTAGTTTACGCTTGTGACAGAGGAAGTATTGTGAATTTGTGATAACTATCATCGTCGCTCTCTATTGTTACCGAGACGGCGAGACACACATGCTCCAACAGTCGTAGCTCATCTTAATAATTCATTGTATTATATATTTCTCTTTATACTTTTTTTTTTTTTGAAAGGAGATATTATATTAAAAAGAACATACAGTACAATCCCCTTTTACAAACAAGTCCCCCGAGGAAAAAAGAAAACAACAAAGAAAAACCAGCCGGAACGTTCTTCATCTTCCTCCGAAGAACGAAGGAAGCGAGCACCGTCGACCCCCAACAAAGCTCTCCAACACGATCTATGGGAGACCTCAAACCTTGAAGAAGCTGCAAACTCCACCGAAAGGGATCCCACCCCATCGGTTTGCCACGGATCGAAGTCCGATCGAAAAGCACATCACCATCTCGCCCGAGAGATCGAAGAAGGAGAGCACGTACGGAGGGGGATTGACAAAGACGCGGCACGAGCACCGCCGTTCCGCCGCACCGAACGAAACACCGGCGCCGCAAACTCTGTACAAGAGCCGGCGGCGAACTCCACCTCCACGAGCTCGTGATGGCGCGAGCGGGCGCCACCAAGACGGGGAGAAGCTCGAGAGGGGCGTTATTCCACCGTGGCGCCGCCGTCGCGCCCGTCTCGGCCACCGCCACCGGAAACCTAACCCTAGATATACTATAACTAGGACCTACACCTCCGACCGGCGAGAGCGCAACGGTCTCCACCACCTCACAGCGGCCGAAGGCCATCGGAGGCGAGGAAGACCGCCGGCTCCGCCGGGCGGAGACCGACGCCCCTCAAATCGCCTCTCTCTACTGTAGCTATGCGAGAGAGTTCTGAAAAACAGTCTGTCGACCGGGAGAATATATATTTCTCTTTATACTTGTGCATACATACTCTTCTATATATGACTACTCCACTTGCATAACCGGAGGGACACAGTCTGAACACATAAACTGTTATATACAAGCCATACAACAGTTGCATATATGCATATGATTCACGTGGCACGCTTTGAAAAATAAATCCAAATGATGCCCCCATATCGACATGCATGTTATTGTTGGTGGCCACCGATGTAGGAGTGTCTTTTTTTGAAAATAAATCGATGTAGGAGTATCATCAGTATATCCTTCACTTCAAATGAGGAGTCAAATTTCTGCGTTGGATGAAATACACGGACGCGGGCTTCTCTCGGGGATTAATTTTCTCATTCAAATCAAAATAACAAAACGAGTAATCGCTTGCTACTTGTTTGTGTTGTCAGATCAGGGGCAACCCTTTTTATTCCATGGCGATTTGGACACTAGTTGCTTGGGGTACTGTTTAGGGCATGTACAACCCAAACCTCGAATTTAGCATACTGAGGATATATAAAAGACAACTCATACAACCCACCCATCTGGCCCGTCCCCTAAAGGCGTTTAATGCTTTGCATGTACCTTAAGATCAACTACATATCCATTTTGTGTATACTATTTTGTGGCTATTTGATTGAATAATATCAAGCATCTGAACAAGATCACATTCACAATCGGTTACTAGTGGAGCACAATCGATGAGTACAATCGATGACTAGTGGAGCACTAGTGGTATAGATAGAAGGGTGGTTTCAGTTTCAACACACACACTACCAGTGCACAGAAGCTGAACATTCAGATAGCAGTTCCAAATTCAGATAGCAGTAACAAATTCCATCCAGCAAGGTTCTCAGTTCTGCAACTCAAAGTGGTCAGTCCACCTTTGCATAGATAGAAGGGTGGTTTTAGTTTCAACACACACACTACCAGTGCACAGAAGCTGAACATTCAGATAGCAGTTCCAAATTCAGATAGCAGTAACAAATTCCATCCAGCAAGTTTCTCAGTTCTGCAACTCAAAGTGGTCAGTCCACCTGTGCATAGATAGAAGGGTGGTTTTAGTTTCAACACATTCATTCAGATAGAAGGGTGATTTTAGTTTCAATATTATTCTTGAATAGCAAACTGAAATGACAAATACATGTGACAGCTATTTTGATTCAGGATCCAAAAATGCAGTTCACTAACACTAGTGACAGGTACCAGGTAACATCACACACACGCAAGCATTAGCTAAACATTCAGATAGAAGTTCACTAATCACTGAATATTATGCATTCCGAAAACTATATGCCTTCAGCTATCCTAATCATATTTCAGAAAAAAATATATGCAATCAGCAATATGATCCTACTTATTATTCAGTCATTCAGCAAGTCTTGTTCAGTGTGTTCTTGTTCAGTCATTCAGACTGTGATGGTTGAACATTCAATCAGTTTATTATGTCAAAAATATTCAGCTAACAATCAACAATATGCAGGTGGAACAATCAGCAATAACACAGTTATAGTTGAACATTCAGGGCTATGCAGGTAGTTGAACATTCAGGAAAAAATCGATGGACATTCAGGCTATCTGCACTGGGTACTGGGAGCCAAACTGAAGTACCGATTTTACAGTATATGGAGCTGCACCCCTGTACTGGAGTAGGTACGCTCCCACCCCGTTTTCTGGATATTCACCGTCTGCGCGTTGCTCCTCGAGGACGAGCGTTGGGCCCATGAGGCGATGTAGCTCGCGCTCGCGATGAGCACGGCAGGAGCAGGAGGACCGGTCGTCGTCGCCAGGCGCCGCTGCCGGCCACCGCACCACCGCACCGCCACCACCGATTGGAGCACCGCCGGTGCCGGATGGACCTCGCCGCCGTCGATTCCACCTACGCCGTCGCTGATTGGAGCTCCGCCACCGCTGGATTTGACCTCCGCCGCCGCTGATTTGACGGCGAGAGGGAGCTCCGCCGGAGAGGAGCCGGTCGACGAGCTCGTCTTCCACGCGCGGCAGCGACGCCCCGCTCGAAGCTCGCCCGCGCCTTCCCGCACCGGTGCGCCGCTCACCCCGCGGGCCAGCCCTCCTGCCGAGGCGCCAGGGATGGCCGTGCACTGCGACGGGGACGGGCGAAGCTGCGGCGAGAACGAGCGGATGCCGCTGATTTGACGGGGACGCTGATTTGACGGGGACGGGCGAAGCTGCGGCGGAACGAGCGGATGCGCGAGAGGAAAGGGAAGAGATAAGAATTCCTGACATTTGGGACCCACAGGTGGTGGTTGATATAAAGTATGGGGCAGAGTTTCCATCGCTGCAGTAAAACTGGAAAAAAAAGATACGTGGGGCCCTGGTTCAGGAGGTATAGAGATTGGGTTTTAGTTTTAGCGGTGCAGTCAGTCTCAGATAGCTGAACATACAGTTATAGGTACAAGGGTCTTCGATGGACGTGTTTAAGAAAAAGGCATCTTCATCTGACGAGCTGAATCCTTCCATGGACGCTGACGAGCTGAATGGTGCCGTCGCCGGGAGGGTCATCGCTGCCGCTCCATCATATCCGCGTGAACGGGGCGGCACGGGTAACCCAACACCACGACTGCTCTTTGCCGCCGCCGTCACCCCGACACGCGACCTAGGTGCGGGCTGGGTCCGTCGCCGCCCCGATTTTGTCGATCCGTTCTTCCTCCGAAGCTGCGCCGGTGGTGGGCATCTCGTCGCAATTTACTCCGACGAGGAGAGCGCGGGAAAAGCTTGGCACCGGCGGCGTAGTGCGGGCGGGGCGAGGGGATGGCGGGCTTGGGGGAACTGGTGGTTTTGGCGGGCGAACTCCGCCGCGCGGAGAAATGGGGGGAGAGGGGAGAGCACGGGTCGCGCGGGATCCTTGCGACCGTCGACTGGAGAAGACGCGGCGTTACAACGCGGAGCTCGGTCGTCTGCGGAGGTTGGGGAACGGGACAGGCCGCCCTTCGCGAGGCGACGAGCGAGGCGTCTGTGAGGGCGACGGGGCGAATGTAAAATTAGCATCATCTGGTGAACGCCGAGGCGGCGTTGTACGTGCCCTTATGACATTCCGAGGAAGTTGAAAATACACTTTCTTCATGTCTGAAAAAAAACGTAAAAGAAACATTTATTGCGGTACAAATAAAAAGGTAAAGTTAAAATTACTCCCTCCATCATCATTTGTAGGGCGTGTGAATAGATTTCACATAGACCAAGGAAGTCTAGGGGAGGCATGCGGTAGCAAATAAATACATGCATGCAAGTGCTCGATAAAAACACCAAAGCTTTTCATTGGATGCTATATTTAAAATAGTCCTCCCGTATTAAGAGGGCGGTAATAATGCTGAAAACTTTTGATTGGGCCGCTTAAACCCCACGAGATATGGGTACCACCAGCGCCCTACAAAAGATCAAAATTGTGAAATCTTCATACGCCCTATAAAAGATGATAGAGGGAGTATGATATATGTTTTTTTTTTCAATAATATAAGGAATGTTTTACATGAGACAATTGCAATATCTGTTTTGCTTCATCAAATAGTCGAATTGAACGGCTGAAAAGAGGGAGAGCTTTAATATGAGAAGAACTTCAACTGTTTCTTCTGATCCCGCATTCGCTATTCGAGAGTTCGCCGGTCCCTACACTCAATGGCTTCGGTCTAGAGCAACACATAAAATTTAACCACTCCCTTAAATTATAGTCGTTTTATTATTTATAGTACATAACATTTGCTATACATCTAGTTATATAAGAACAAAAATATAAGAACAAAATCTATATTATAGTAATAAACACATATAAGAATACTTATAATTTGTAGCGAAAACAGTTCCTTTTAGTGTCTCTTTAAAAAATAACTTTTATGCATACATAATAATCACTGTAGTTTTCTTTATGCGGAATACATGAATACTAGGCCGGCCCGCATGTACAGGACAACGAGGTGGGAGCCCGTCCGGCCCACTAGTCAACTCCGACTCGGCTACTGCTGGGCGCGCCCGCGGATTTCGCGAACCCGCCATCTTGCGAAAGAAGAAGCACCAAAATTTGAACGAAAACTTTGGAGGGAAAAGCTCCCGCCAAGATAAATTCCATACCATTCCCCGAGACCCACTTCATTCGTCCTCCCAGAATCCAGACCCAAGACCACAGATCCGAACCGAATTCTTCAAAGCCGCAAACAAAGAAACACTCGAGTCGTCGAGAGATCCGAAGCCAGGGGGGGAGAGATTTCGAGGTCGAGATGGCGGACTTGGGGAGCCTCGAGAGGATGGGCCGGGAGCTCAAGTGCCCCATCTGGTAACGCCGCCGCCCACGCTGCCGCCGCCCGCTTGCTTGCCCCGTTTTTCCTTTCTTGGAGGATTGGATTCGAATCCTCTTCTTCGTGTTTTTTTTTTTTTCTTTTTGCGATTGGAATCCTCTTCTTCTGTTCGTGTATCTGACAGATCGTGATCTTTTCATGAGATTTGCGATTTGTTGTTGTACTAGCTGAAATATTTTTTCTCGTTTGGCCTTGGCAGTTTGAGCCTGTTCACTTCGGCGGCGTCCATCACCTGCAATCACGTCTTCTGCAAGTGAGTCACATCCTCCGTTCCTCCCCGGTGGATCTAGTCGCGGTCGATAGTCCTGTTCAATTTGGCCTCACATGTCTCTTGTTGCAGCGCCTGCCTGACGGAGTCGATGAAATCTGCCTCCTTCTGCCCCGTGTGCAAGGTCCCGTTCCGCCGGAGAGGTCAGTTCGTTAGCAGTCATTTTTGCCACATCTGAATTAACTGAAGAAATTCCAAATCCCCACAATAATGAAATCTGTACCATAATGACCTGTTAGGCTCATTTGGTGTATGCCATTTCTGATAAAATCCAGCATTATTTGATTTCGATGAAAGTTGAAATGCTTGTGTAAAAATCACTGCATATTATGGTATTTTACTTGCAGAAATACGGCCAGCGCCACACATGGACAATTTGGTGGCCGTTTTCAAAAGCATGGAGGCAGCAGCAGGTATTAGTGTCGTGTCAACACAGCCGACTCCTACACCCAAAGCTGCAGGTAACTAGAGATATTTGGTTTTTTGTTTCGTGGCACATGAGCATGATTATGTTACTTAGACTGATTGTTTTGCATCTCTGTCTTTGTACCACATATGTTGTGTCTATTTGAGCATATTTGCTGTTTAAGATCTTTTCTCTCTCGAACAATTGAATTTCAGAAAAAATGAATGATAGTATTGGACTTACTTTCTTCCTTTTACTTGAAATGGATCAGAGTGTGGTGGGAACAGTGCTAGGAAGCCTAAAAGGTCCAATAAAAAGAAGCCAACATCCAAGAATGAAAAGAATACAACCAAACCTACTGCAAAACCTTCAATCTCCAAGAACAAAAGAATACACGTCACACCATTCCCTGAATCTGAGACGCCGATAAGGCCCAAGAAGGTTATGAAGTCTGATGAGCAAAAAAGTAAGCTGAATGGTGATGTTGAAGAGAATAAAGATAAAAGTCTGAATTCGGATATACCAGAAAGCCCTTCATTGTCACCATTTTTCTGGCTGAGGGAAAGAGAGGAAGGTGAAGGTGGCACTGCTGAAACGTTGAGTGAACCACTGTCATTGGACACACCCTTTCGTCACAATGCCCCTACCTTTAGTGATATGAGAGATTCTGATGATGAAAGACCTAATGATACGACTCCTAATGTAAGTTATTTTGAGCATGTTTTGCCTTTTTTTAGTTTCCTGGTTCAACTATTGTGCTGTGCTTACCGTTCGGTTACATGTATTGCAGAGCAAAGCTGGAGTTTCGGAGATATTTGACAGTGAAATCTTTGAATGGAGCCAAAGACCTTGCTCCCCTGAGCTGCGTTCTTCCCCACTGAAAAACAGGTATTTAGGTTAATTGAGGCAGAGGCTTTATATTCCAGTTCTTCTCCCACCTTTACAATCTGAATATATACATCTTGTGTCTTCCATGTATTTATTCAGCTGTTTTGTTTGCTCAGGGTCAGCCCAAGAATATTCTAGATCGAATCACAGAGGTGGATGATGGTGTAGTTATGAATCTTGGTGCTTCATTTGATAAGTTAGACCATGAAAGTAATGTAGCTCAGCCTGTCAATGCTGTAGAAATCAAGAAGAAAAAGATGGCAAAAGCTAGGAACAGAAAAAATTCAAAACTGCCCAGTTGTGCTAAACTATGTACGAAAGAATCTGATGCTAAGCATCAAGTTACAAATATATCTGTAAGTATTGCTGCAAAGCCACACCAGAAGGACAGCAGTAAAAAGGATAGAAATACATTGAATGGAGGAAACAAGGTCTCTGGCAACAACACTGAAGTTGTCTTCTCTAGTGATAAATCTATGGATACATTTTTTCCTCAAGCAGTTGGTTTGGACGTTGAAGCACCTGAGAACCAGCTTTCAAAAAAGGATCCCCCAAAAGGATAAAAACAGTCGAAGAAAACTTCAAATAGCAGGGGATAGTACAGTGAAGATTGCTGAGAATAAATCTGAACAAAGAGGGAAGCGAATCAGAAGCATTTCTGATGGTGTTGTAGCTGAAAAGAGAAGAGTTTTTTCAGAGGCTAAAAATCTTGAAGCACCTGAGAACCAGCTTTCAGAAAGGATCCCCCAAAAGGATAAAAACAGTCGAAGCAAACTTCAAATAGCAGGGGATAGTGCAGTGAAGATTGCTGAGAATAAATCTGAACAAAGAGGGAAGCGAATCAGAAGAATTTCTGATGGTGTTGTAGCTGAAAAGAGAAGAGTTCTTTCAGAGGCTGAAAATGAAATAGAGTCATTTCAGCTTCACAGCCTCACAAAAGGCTGCACCCAACATAAACCCTTGGATTGTAGAAGTAAACAAAACATGGAATCAAACATTGGATCAACTACACCAAGCGTTTTACCTAGGAGGTGCCAATTTAATGAGGTCATACACACAGTTCCTTCAGTAAGGAATGTCTCTGTTAAGAATGGTAGTGTAAAACCTATCGAACAACCAGATTACTCAGGAACTATCAGATCATGCACTTTAAACAATACTGTCCTGAAGAAGTGTGAGGGTAAAACATCCAAGCTTGTCTGTGCTTTCTGCCATTCTGATGATATCACAGAGGTATGTGCACACAACAGACAATTCGGTTTGCAAAAGTTCTTCCTTTAACTAAGGTAATAAAATAACCAAAATTTCCATTTTTAAGGAATCTGGAGAGATGGTTCACTACCATGATGGAAAGCAGGTACCTGCTGCATTTAATGGAGGGCCTAGAGTAGTTCATTGCCACAAAAACTGTCTGGAGTGGTACACTGCCCTTTCTAATAGAATTTTATATTGGGAAAACTTTAATTTTCAGTATCCCTAGCTAATTCAAGTATATAATTTTTCTTCCACCAAAGGGCTCCTGATGTCTACTTTGAAGATGACTCTGTCTTTAATCTTACAAATGAGCTGGCTAGAAGTAAAAGGATCAAATGTGCTTGCTGTGGAATCAAAGGTGCTGCACTTGGATGCTTCGAGACAAGTTGTCGAAAAAAAGCTTCCACTTCACCTGTGCTAAATTAATCCCAGAATGTAGATGGGATAACGTAAGTTCATATCATGTTGTTACACTTGTGTTTTCAACAATTACACTAGAATAGCTTCTTAATGTTTTGCAAAGTCTAGTACTGTCACCTTATTTCTGTCTTTTCTCTATTCTCTTTGCTGACAGGAAAACTTTGTGATGCTATGCCCTTTGCACCAATCCTCAAAGTTGCCCAGAGAGACTTCTGGGTTGAAAAAGAAGTTGGACAGGAAACTAACACCAAAAGGGTATTTTCTAGTGTTTACAACATGTTAGTTTAAAATCTAAAGTTTGATGCAGATATGAATACTTACTGTAACATAACCGCTTTACAGGCCATCTCAAGTAAACACTAGTCAAGGTCACGGTAATAAATGGACATGGCCATCTGGATCACCACAGAAATGGGTTCTCTGCTGTTCAGCCCTTTCAGCTACAGAAAAGGTGTTTTCTTGTGTCCTCAGTTTCCTGATAATCTTTATGATACTTGTTTCATATGCATTTCAACTGAAGCAAAATGAACAAATCCTTAGGGAATTGTATCAGAATTCGCAAAAGTGGCTGGTGTGCCTATCTCAACAAGTTGGAGTCCTAATGTTACCCATGTTATTGCCTCAACCAACATGTCTGGTGCTTGCAAGCGCACACTGAAGTTTCTGATGGCAATCTTGAATGGCAAATGGGTTATCTCCATCGACTGTAAGTCTGTTTTATTACCTGCTGGAACGATCATTAATTCATTTCAAGAATAGTTTGCACTTGACAAATTGCTGCCCTTTGTTGCTAAATACCGACTTCATTCCATAGGGGTTAAAACATGCATGGAACTTATGGAACCTGTTGACGAAACGAGATTTGAAGTTTCCACTGATGTATATGGAACTGCTGAGGGTCCTAGGTTAGGCAGACAACGAGCTATAAATAAGGTCAGAGTATTTTCTGTTGTTATATACTCCACCTACTTGTCTCATTATCTACACTGTCACAGCCAACAACATCAGTACAGTGCTTGGTCAAGGACATTGTTGATTATTTGCAGGGATATTTCTGGTAATAACATTTTTTCCTTATTCTGCAGCAACCAAAATTATTCGACGGTATTGAGTTCTATCTACATGGAGATTACACCAAGTCTTACAGGGGCTACCTGCAAGACCTTGTGGTTGCAGCCGGTGGAATTGTCCTACAAAGGAAGCCTGTGTCAAGAAATCAGCAGAAGTTGCTTGACGACAACTCCCTCATCCTCATCGTCTACAGCATCGAGAATCAAGACAAGGCAAAACCAAGATCAAGGGATGTCATCAATATTAATCGTAGCCAACTTGATGCTCAGGCTCTGGCCTGTGCCTCTGGTGGCAAAGTTGTGAGCAGTGCATGGATCATTGACTCCATAGCAGCTTGCAACCTTCAGCCTCTTTAAGTTCAGGGAGCCTTCCATGCCGCCCTAAATGTGTGGATGCACGCTAAGATGTGTAATGGACAGAAAGTAGTGTAAGTATTAGAATGAGACTGTCTTGATGAAAACGCCAGATCTCATCAGTACCGTAGTTAATCCTATGTTTTAATTAAAAGCAGTGCTGTGATGTTGAGCTTGTATCCATGGTGACTGCACCTGAATTCAAAAGACATGGCTTCTGCAGGTGAATTTATATGGGAATCTGTATGGAGCTCATTTAACACATCTATGAAGCCGCAAGCCCCCTGTTACTATATGAAAATTGTAATACCAATCAAGTGGAGAATTATATAAGTCATGAATAAGTTTAACACATCAGAAATGGTATTAAAATCATGCTAAGTTACACTGCAGCTGCCAATCAAAGCTTGTACGAATGCCATGCAGCTAGCTGGCTAGTAATATAACCCCCATGTAGACTTGGCCAAAGTGCAGCCAATGTCAAGGTGAAATTTGAATCCTTAATACATCACAGTATTGAGCTCCATCAGCAAGTGTCATCACTAACAAGTCAATGCCCAAAAGTCCCATCATTGTGTCTATCAATACTTTCATCATTTCTTGTTGAGAAGTATGAGTACTGGAGCAATTGGCCTATTGATCATTTGAAGTTTGCAGGTTGCCCAGGTGTCCACAGGAAGCCTTGATGCAAATGATTCAACAGCATCGAGTTCCTCCCTAGGGATCAGAAATAAGAAAATCAATAAGCCCATGACCCACTTTTTAAGTGATATTTGGCAAGAATTCAGTGTTCTGTTAAACAACAAGCTTGTGTTGGCAAGTCAGATAATGCAGAACAAACAGAAAATAGTTTGGTTTATTTAATTATATTAAAAAAATGCACTCACTGTCCAGAACCCGGAGTTGTTAGTACCCTCATAAATTGTTTTTGGTGACAAATAAATGAACAATATCACAACACATAGGTACAATGTTTGCAATTGGTGTTTACCTTCCACCTGGATGTCCAATGTATACAAGAACACTTATGAGTCCCCCAGAACTGAGAATAGTGCTGGCAGCTTGCAATGCTAGTTCAGTTGTCCTAGGCACTGTGATTACAGTTTTATCTCCTCCTGGAAGGTAGCCCAAGTTGAAAGCAACAAGCCTAGAACGAATGTGCCACAGTGAATCAGCAAGTCTAGGATTGTTACTGCTTGAACTGGTATTTCCACTTTTCCAGAAACCGTTTAGTTGAATTATATTACTAAATAAGTTGAAATTTTCAAATAGCAATGAACTTAGGAAGGCCTTGATCACCTGACAGGAGCATCTTTGGGAACAATTTCTTCCATTCTACTATGGCATATAGGAAATAGTTTTACTAGTCCCTGCTGCCACATAAAATAAATATAGTCACAACTCACAAGTACAAATATATTACATATTCAGTGAGAAGATGACAACCATCCTCTGTCTCTAAATACTAAGGTCAAATCTGAATGCCTTGTTATTTTTAATCTTTTTTTTTGTTTCCTTCTTCAAGGGAAATTAGGTACATACTTCATAGTTCAAATGCACACCTGATGTTCATCATGCACGGCCATTTTCAGAAACGAGGAAGTACTCTCAATCATGAACCCTTGAATGTCCATCCCATAAACACGTCCACGGCCTGTTTCATCGGCCACCATCTTAAGCAAAGCGGCGTGTCATTGCCATTCCCGCATGTGGCATCAACCACTGTATCCCCTTTTCGAACAATATTTCTCCACACCCTAATCATAAACATACACACAAAATTAGCTATCGCCTATCAGAGAAACATGGGAACAGTTCCTCTTACATATCTCACTTGAGTTACTGTATCTACATGCAACAAAACGATTTACCTCTGCAGCAGCAAAGTAAACATAGGGCATTGTTCTAGGTGGCTATTTACAGAAGAATTCCATGCTGCTAATTTCAGCGCAAGTTGGAAGAGAAGTTCATAGTATACTTATTTTAATACTTATAATCAACAATGGGGATTCCAAGCTGTTAATTTCAGCAACTGAGCGAATTCAGCGTTGGATGATAAGTTTACAGTATACACATTTTAACAATCACCAGTAATCAACAAATGGGGATTAGTACCTACGCGTGAGCTACCTCAGTGGCCTTCCTCTTACCGGTGACGAAGCCTACCACCGCCTCCTCCATCCCTGCGACGGAAACGCACTCCACAACTTCAGCAAACTCGCCGACCAACGACGACGTGAAGGAAAAACAAACCAAAAGGAAAAAAAAAAACCCAACCAAGTTCAGGTTGCTGCGCCGCCGTCGCGGCGACGCCCGCAGCGGAGGCGCGAACGGAGATGTACCTCCTGGGCCGGCAAAGGGGCGTGTCGCAGCTGGGTCCTCGCCGGAGTAGAGGGGTTAGGGTTTGGGAGCGGAGGAGAAGGTGAAGGCGCAGTGTTAGTGGAGGGTGCAGCAGCGGCGGCGGCATCGTGGCCGGCAGCTGCGAGCGAGTCTGCGACGGCGGCGGATTGGCGATTGTGGGGAGACTGCGTTCGATGGATTACAAATCAACGGACCAGGTTTGTCTGTGAGGTCGGAGGAAAAAAAAATTTGGGCCGAAGCTCAGAGGTGCTCGTATCACCTAGGAAGATGACAAGTCGTGACGACCCATGTGTCACAGAGCGTTTCATCATCGGTTCGGCCGAAATTATTTGGGGTGAGAGAGGCTCGAACTCTCGACCTCAGGATAACTCAATAGCTATGAGACCTACGCGCTAGCCAACTGCGCCACCACCCCGTTGTTGTAGTTGTGGAGAAAGTGAGTGCTTTCTCCTATGTTTTCACTTTTGCTTTGTTACATCTCATGTAAGATTAGTTTATAGGAGAAGGCTAGTAGTAACATTGGGGTTGTTTGGTTGGTCGGCTCCAACCCAACCAGGCTAGCCTTTCAAAAATTTTGCGTTTGGTTGGCCTTGGCCGTATCTGAATCTAGAAAGGACCAGTTTTTAGGAAGAAGGCTCACCTCCTCAGGTCTCCCCGTCATTGTGCACATGCTATCCCCTTTCCTTCTTCCTTGCCGACCGAAAATAGACTAGGGTCTCTCCGGCAATGCCCATCCAAGATCTCCACCCCTGCTCTGGCTCTAATCTAAGGGGGGCATTGTGATTTTTCCTCCTCCCCACTTTCAATCTCCATGATCTTTATCCCGCCATTTTTTCTTTGGAGGTGCTCATCGAAGATGGGCATGGAGATGCTCGTTTTTAGACCATGCTAAATTAATGCCAAAGCCAAATAAATCCCTATTCCTGAATAAAAAATATGTCCCCTTCCCGATGGCGCGCCTTGACGGCGGGGTTACCAATTAACTCTCACAACGCGTTGAATGCTCCTTCCAACCTCATCATTAAGCGATGTTCAATTTGTTAAATTTCTTGAATTTCGAAATGTTTTGGTCTGCCGATCAAGCTCGTATTAAGTTCTTTTTAAATTGGCTTGTTCGAATATCTGGCGAGTTGTAAAATCAAAGGTTAAAGTCACCTAGAGCGCTAGACCTCGATGTTGGATGTGTGTTGGGATGTCGATGGGAGGAGGACAAGCATGAACGGAAGAAATCGGCGACGGCATACGGATTTCATCTTTCGACGAAATGCTCATAAGTGGTAAACTTACCCGAGGTTCATGTCGGTGATTCTATCTTAGAAATACACCCAACCAAACGAGGAACTCGCCTTATTTTTACATTTGTTGGCTAGGCTCAAATAAACCAACAAACCAAACACACACATTGTGTATGCATCAACTTCATTTGGCCCAATAGAAGTTGGCATATTAGTGCTCCCCTGCTCAAATCTAAAGGCTAATTGTGATTTAACCTTGTCTTTTTCAACTTTATGATTTTATCTCAGTTTTTGAATTCGAAGCCACCGTTGGTCCCTGTTTTAGACCATGCTAAATTAATGCCAAACAAATAAATTAAGAATAAAAAAATAAATCAAAGATGATAATAACCCTTGAACGTAACCTAACTCTATTGAATTTAGCTGATAGTTGATTAAGCATGTTCAATTTGTTAAATTTTACTTAAATTTGAAATGTTTGGAATTTTTTATATTAATTTCTTTTAAATTGTTGTTCGAATATCTATGTCAAAATGAAGGTTAAAGTCACATAGTACTAAACCTCGGGACAATTTTTCATTGGAAAACTAGTCATTTTTAATTGAACTTATAATGTTAACTCCTCTAAATGAAATAGTGGTCTTGCCCAGAAACAGGGCTAAAAAATCTCTTGATGCTTACAATTGACAAGTATTAGACGTGAACTAAGTCTTCTAATCTGTTTTGGTGTGCCGATCAATTTTCATCTTCTAACTTGTATTCCACTGGGCTGGTCCAGTTAAGAAGGCCCAACAGGCACAAATAAAAAGAAACAAGCCCATCTCTGTTTTTCTTCCTCCTGGACGCTGGAACACGAGATGCCGAGCGGCCGGCGGCGTCGTTCGTTCGTCTGCGAGTGAGTGGGGTTGGGGGTCTCTGCCGGTGGCAGGTATGTAGTGGTGGCTCCGCCACTGCTCCTGAGCAAACACACCACATACTCCATCACTACCGCATCGTAGGGTAGGGTGATCCCCCTACTGTCGACTCCGCCCGTGAACCCAAATTCCTCCTCGGACATCCGAAGGAGCTCTCCGAAGATGGCCGTGCCAAGGTACGTCAGCGGCCGGGACCTCGAATCGCCAGCCGTCAGCTGAGTACTCGACGCAATGGCCCTTGCTGGCAACCGACGCCGCTGACGTGCAGCAGGATCCTTCGGTCCGTTTCTTCACCCAATCTCGACGGTGGTGCGAGCCTTTTCCTTGCGAGCGCCGCCCTTCTTTGCCACTTCTTGGCCATCTGGACTAATCTCTTGCCACTGATTATGGTCATGGCTGCTTCGATTGGAAGTTGCAGGCTCGTTTCAAGTGATGTTCAGCAAGGTATGATGTGATGCTAAGCTTGCAGTTTGCTAAGATGATGAATTTATAGGTCGGGACTCCTCTAAATCATTGAGCTGGCAAGCGACAAAGTCATAAGCTCAGAACATGAAGTGTTGCAAGGAAAAAAAAGGCGCATGGTTAGTTGGAGCCGTATTTATTGTGTCGACTGTGACATCTCCCGTTTGGTGCTCCCTGTTCGCGTGCCTTGGAGAGCAAGAAGGTCGCTCTGTTATTTGCCTATTTAGAGTTATCTTGCCTGTTCAATTCCTTAGGGCGGTTTGCTTGCTGTGCTTGAGTTGAACTGCAGTCAGATCCTGTTGTTTGGTTAGATGGGGGATCGCAGGAAGAGGATGAATGCCTGCACGTGCTTTGGCGCTGATCCTGCAAATCCTGTTGGCGTGGAGTTTGCGAATACTTCCGCCACTATCTCGGCCGCCGGAGGGAAGCAGGTGTGTGCCTCGGTCTGAAACAGGGAAACATTCCTCTATTTTAGGTAGCTGACGTTTTTGATAATGGTCTTGCGGCGTATTTGGTGGTATTAGTAAGAAAATTTAGTTGGCTGAAGTCTAATTTATGCTTCTGTGAACGGGGGAATAGACTGTCGTTGGTCCAAGGGTTGGTAGGATTTTGCGGATTTGCGTTGTGTTGTCCTGCATCTCATAGATGATATTATGTTCGAGGCTATTCAATGGCATGGATTTATGAAATTTTCAGTGCACTAACTGTTCATTTTTTCTGTCCATGGTCTGTTTGTGGTGTGCAGCATTTGGTTAGTTTGCCGGTGAACAGCTCGATTTTCGAGTGTGGTTCCTTTGCATCTCGATGTTCAGTTAGGCTTATTCATGAGGTGGTCTCCAAGTTCGATTCATCTAAGAAGGGGTTGGTTAAGTCAGTGGGATTTGAAGGCATACTGCATTTCCCTGTGATGAAAAAGATTAATAGGAAGTTTTCTTTGTGGTTGATGAGCTGTGTTGATCAGCGTATGGCTACTATGAATATTGGGGACAACATCCGTATTAGTTTCAACAAATATGATGTTGGCCATGTTTTTGGGATTCCATTTTCTGGCAAAACTGTTTTAGAAGATGGTGTTGCTACTAGGGATGCCAAAGTTCGTGTTATTCAAAAATATCTTGGCCAAGACTTCAATGATAAAAGGAGTGTTAAGATTGTGCAAGAGATACTTGAACGTGAATATGTTGAGCCCATGCCCCAAGAGGAGGCAGACAGATTTAGGGTTGCTTTTATTGTATTTGTTGTGTCGAATCTTCTATCCCCTTCGGCGAAGTATGATTATGCATGTGTTGATTATTGGAATGCCATTCAAGACCCAGATGACATATCGAGTTATGACTGGTGTGGTTTTGTTATTACAAGGCTTCTTGAAGCTGTGACAAAACTCAAACAGGATATTGCGAATAATATAAGATACCCAAGCATAAGTGGGTGTTCGTTGTTCTTGCAGGTAGTTTACATATGCAGTGACCATTTTTTTTTGTTTCATTTTAATAGTGGATGTAATATCATAACATACGTGTTATATATGTGGCAGGTACTTTACTTAGATAGTCTGGACTTAGAAGGATTATCAATGGACCACAATACTCTTCCAAGAATTCGGGTTTTTTCGTCCAACAGTATTGGTAATTTCATAACGGCGGACAAGAATTTTCTGAGGTATTGTAAAGGGGATGATGGTCTGCCAGTTGGAAAGGTGGGTTCACCTTGATACATTGAAATAATTGTTGAAATGCGGGTTTCGTGTTGGGTGGGATATCAAGCTTAGCATTAGGTTTGAATAGTGCTCGGTGGAACCAACCTATGCGGTGTTAAGTTTAAATCGGGTGTATGTTTTTTATATAAATATTGTTGACCGTAATCCATCTTTTCGCCAGTTGCGTGATGCGTCATGTTGCATATATTCTTGGGCTCTGCAAATGAGGGATCAGCCAGCAGATTCTAGGAGTGGATGTTTGCTTCCTATCTTTGAGGTGGCTGTAGCCATGGCCCATTTACTGAATATCCCACTCGAGGTAATGAAGGTGGTACCCCTGAGTGATAGCGGTTACTTAGATTTAGCAGCAAATAGAAGAGTTATTTTTATTATGGTGCTGGCACGATAAGATGTTGATTATGTTTGTTTGATTGCTGGTCCTTAATGGTACTAAGCAGTCCTTGGGTTTTTGGTTTGTTTTGCAGGCTGCAGGGCCGTAGGATTAGAGAATCTGGAGCAGACTTTTGTTGGGCTTTGAAACTAGCAGTTAAATTTGCGTAGAAATTAGAAGTGTAATGACCAATCAATGAATGGACATGAATTTTGTATGTATTCTGATGGACTGAATCAAGCTGCATGGTCGCCATTCATGCCAATTCAAACAGCTGTTAAGCAATTTTTTCATTAAAGGTTATGGCTGCCCTCGTCTTGGACTTAACAGAGTAGATACAGGTGATTGGCAATAGAATTGCATAACTGGGCTAGGTGCTTAATAAAGTGCAGATACACTACGAATCAGAAGTGACCAAACAGTGGAGATACATGTCTTGATACATACTCAAACTAGCTGGGTAGATGTTTAATAAAGTGGAGATACATGACTACTAGCACATGGACATGGTATTCTCAAGCGGCCTACGTTACTTGCATTAGATCTGAGAGTTTCCTAGTTTTGGCAGCACCAGAGTTGGCCTCGTGTGTGCGGGGGCTTTTGAGATTATTTCATCTTCATCTCTTCTTCTCTCTTTCTCCAGCTTTGAGTGCCTGTTCCATGACTTCAGTGATGTCTGTCTTGGCCTGCCGACTCTTTTCAGTCTTGGAGGGCAAGACATTGGTATTGATCCGAGGCATCAGTCGGATTGTCTGGTTTTGTCGATGCCTGAACATTTGCAGCTTGGCTCTTGCTGTTTTGTTTCGCTACAATGCTGTTCATTGACTGAATCATTGTCATCTATAACATCCTGTCTGCGACAGCTCCAAAGCCTTCATTATTAATGATCGTCGCTTCATTTCATTGCATTGTGTTGCCACTCTCTGAGTTATTGGCGTTTCATGGGCCTCAACTGCAGCTTCACAGGCTGCTCTTGTCCAGCGGATATGAATGTTTCTTGAAGGAATTTGCTTCATGTCGAGGTGAACTAGTACCTGCATGCATGTATTCTGAGCTAAGGCTGCGAAAGGAGAAGGTATCCAGATATGTTCCTGTCTACAATAACATAAATAGCTGGATTTTGTGGTGTTTACCTTATGAGTGCCTGCACGGCAGCCCAGCGTGTTCATAAAGACCACAAATGCAGTTCATTTTGTCGCTCCCTTCTAAAAGTACCACGTATTGCCTATTGTCCTCATTGCCTAGCTCTTTGTTGTGAACCAGCACAAACCTGCTGTTGTTTGCTGACTTTTCAACAATGGTGTAAGCACCTGACTCATATACTAGTTCTTATCCGATTGTCCAGCCACTATTATTGATCAGTTAGTATGTCCTGTGCTGCATCTGAATTGGTCAATTGGGCCAGGATTTATCCTTGAGTATGTGTAATCGTATATTTGCCCCGTATGAGTGAGGATCCTGTTTGGGACCCCCCCCCCCCAAAAAAAAAGGGCCAGGATCCAGATTGACATCTGTCACACTCTGACAGTTATTCATGCCTTGTATCTGGACGGCCAGATTAAATGTGTTCAGCTTCAGCGGTTCAAAAAATCTGATCGACAGCTTCAATTAGCTTCAATTGGCTGTGCATTAGATTAACAGCATCTCATGTGAACTCCTTGTCGTTGCTGCTTCTTCGAAGTACTAAGACATGGCCCTTCACACCTTAGAGGCTTACAGCAGAAGCAGCTATGGCGTCAAGTTATGAACTCTAAGCCTCTAAAGTCCCAGCTCTCGTATCACTGTGGTACTGATATTAATATCCCCTATTAGTCTTCAGTTCAGGCAACTTGCTCCTGCGGCCAGAGTATTATTCTCAATGTTGATTGCACTTGAATCCAGCAAAAGTACGTTCATGAATCCAGCATCAACTATGTCTATGATGCTGAAGGTGAGGCCATGTAGGAAAAAGTAGCGGAGACATGCTACTCGAGTTGACTGCAGTAGCAGCCAGTGGTGCCGCATTACACGACAGCTAAACCACTCAATATATGATTGCGCTGATTGCACGACAGCTAGCCAAACTAGTCTGTCCCTCTCACCTCACCATGATTCCAATTAACATGGGGTCTTCGTGTTACTTCCACGCCAGACCACTCAGCATGGATGCATAGACGATGCCCAATCCAAACAATGAAAGTGCACCACAACAGGCTCCTGCGTATGGCCCAAGAGGAGTTTGGCTTCACGAGTGATGGCCGGATCACACTCCCTTGTGATGCTTCAACCATGGAAAAAAAATTGCACAGGAGAAGTGTCTCTGTAGAGGTAGAGAGGGCATTCCTAAGCACCATAGAACTACCTTGCGCCTATACAAGTGATGTGGCACCATCCTTAGGAATTAGTGAGAAGGTTGCTGTTTGCAGCTTCTAAAATGTATGTAAAGCAATAGTGGATTGTATGGGCCGTAGGACAAGTGCAGAGATCTTTTTTTTTATCCTGCAAGCAATCAAGGAAGATGGCACATAGCAAGTCAGCGCCATTGTTCTTGTTATATGTAAATATGGTTCATTGTGTCAGTAAATGACTAATCACATTTAAGAAACTTTATTATGAGGCAACATGTTTCTTCAGAAAAACCTTCTGACCTGAGAACCAAATCTTTACTGCATGTGGCATGGTGCAAATAATTGCCATTTCCCATAGTGTCTGGATTAACATTCCACTGTTCCTCCAAGCCTTTACAATGAATCCATGTGAACAGGCAAGCATAAATCATGGTGTTCAACCAAATATGAAACTGAAACCATATAATTCAACCCTGCAAAATTGTAAATTTCAGTAATTGATCATGTCCATTGTATTCTAAGCCCACAGCTTACAGTGGAAATAGTCATGTCTGTTAAAAAAAGTATAGCATGGAGCTTTACATTATTGCAGCCTTGATTTATTTACAACGAAGATCCAAACTTTCCAGCAAAAATTAGACAGTGTAATCAGAAATTGACTGTAGGCCCACTAGACAATGCAGATACTGCAAAATGGCCTTCACATGCCATGCTAGAAATATACAGGCCATCAATGGAAGCACTGCTCACCAACATCTAAAATCAGTGAATTAATTAAGTTCCCTAACTCTTGAACGGTTGAACCATCCTGCTTTGTCCCCAACTCCCCATTGAGGCATTGATGCTAGGTCTTTAGCTAATCTCAATCACATCAGAGTTTGAGAGAAAGAATTAGTATCTCTGATAATTTAGAGATGTTTGCTTTTGAGCAAGCCCCACCAGCTTATATTATACCCGAACCATAAAGGCACGACTCGGTATTCTTGCACTATGTCTCTTACCAATTTGGCAGCTGTTACTGCAGTTCATATCCGATTGTCCAACCACTATTATTGGTCAGTTAGTATGTCCTGTACAGCATCTGAATTGGTAAAATGGGCCAGGATCCAGATTGAAATCTGTCAGTCTCAGTTGTTCATGCCCATAACAAATTATCTCTGGACGACCAGATTAAATGTGTTCAGCTGCAGCGGTTCAAAAAATCTGATCAACAGCTTCATATAGCTTCAACTGGCTGTCCATTAGATTAAAAACATTTCATGTGAACTCCATGTCGTTGCTGCTTCTTCGAAGTACTAAGCCATGGCCCTTCACACCTTAGAGCCTTACAGCAGAAGTAGCTATGGCGACAAGTTATCAACTCTAAGCCTCTAAAGTCCCAGCTCTTGTATCATTGTGGTACTGCTATTAACATCCCCTATTAGTTTCAATTCAGGCAACTTGCTCCTAATTCCTGTTTGGAGGCAAATCTTGCTCCTCCCAGGCGTCCGATTTCCAGGCTGCCTGTGAGCTTGCCTGGGGGCATCAATCCAAACAGGCCCTTACTCAATGTTATTTGCACCTGAATCCAACAAGTACCTTGATGTATCAACTATGTCTATGGCGCTCAAGGTGAGGCCATCTAGGAAAAGGTAATAGAGACATGCTACTCCAGTTGATTTCAGTAGCAGCCAGTGGTGCTGCATTACACGACAGCTAAACCGCTCAATATTTGATTGCGCTGATTGCACGACAGCTTGCCAAACTAGTCTGTCTCTCTCACGTCACCTTGATTCCAATTAACATGGGGTCCTCGTGTTACTTCCATGCTAAACCACTCAGCATGGATGCCTAGACGGTGCCCAATCCAAGCAATGAAAGTGCACCACAACAGGCTCCGGCACATGTCAAACACATGGTCCCATCAAAATCTGATCCAAAGCAATACACACATGGCATGTTTGTAGTCTCTTGTCCATTGTCAATCATCCCAGCTGACTGGTATTCCTGACCATCCCTCTATATATTCATGGTCTTGTGTCCTCCAAACACCATCACTTGCAGCTTAACAAAACAATCTAAACTCAACCAAGATCTCGCCAATTTCCAGACCAAGAGACGAAAGAGAAGAACCATGACAAGTGCCAAGATGATGGCTCAGCTGGCCAAGAACTGGCAGAGGATGACATCACTGGAAGGAAGCGCCTCACTAGGGGGCGGCAAAGGAATCCGAGTGCTGCTCCTCTGTGGCGGGCAAGGGCAACTGTGTGGTGTACACAGCCGACGAGAGGCGGTTCGAGGTGCCACTGGCATACCTCGGAAACAAGGTCTTCGAGGAGCTCCTGCGGATGTCCCAGGAGGAGTTTGGCTTTTTACGAGTGATGGCCGAATCACGCCCCCTTGTGATGCTTCAACCATGGAGTACGCCATGTGCTTGCTCAGGAGAAGTGTCTCTGCAGAGGTAGAGAAGGCATTCCTAAGCACCTTGGAGTTACCACACGCCTATACAAGTTATGTGGCACCATCTGTAGGAGTTAATCAGAAGGTTGCTGTTTGCAGCTTCTAAAATGTACATAAAGTAAGTAATAGTGGATCGTATAGTGGTAGGACAAGTGCAGACCCTTTGATACTGCGAGCAATCAAGTTAGATGGCAACAAAAGCAAGTCAGAGCCATTATTCAGATGGTGCCACATGTTCCTTCAGTAAAATCTTCTAACCTGAGAACCAAATCTTTACTGCATGCAACCTGCCGGCGTGTGTGCATGATTCACATACGCCGCACGGCATGGTGAAGCGTCGATTAGGGGCGGCACAGGATTGCGAGATTGTCGAAGGCATTCTTCTACTAGTCGTGGTCGCGGTGGTCGCATGTGAAGCATCTGAATGGGAGGTCTGCCGCCTGCATGGTGAAAAGAGAAACATGAGGAGAACTAACAATAAGAGAAAAAATATTAGGCCAAGACTCAGAGGTGCCCGTGTCATCTGTGAAGATGACAGGTCGTGACGACCCATGTGTCACAGAGCGTTTCATCACAGTACTGGCCAAATTAGATTAGGGGCGAGAGGCTCGAACTCTCGACCTCGGGATAACTCAACAGCTATGAGACCTACGCGCGCTAGCTAACTGCGCCACCACCCAGTTGTTTGTTTTAATGAGCAATAAGCCTAGAAGGAATGTGCCACAGTGAATCAGCAAGTCTAGGATTGTTACTACTTGAACTGGCATTTCCACTTCTCCAGGAAATTGTTTTGTTGAATTATTGTGCTAAATGAGTTGAAATTTTCGAATAACACTGAAATTAGGAAGGCCTTGATCACCTGAAAGGAGCATCATTGGGAACAATTTCTTCCATTCCACTATGACATATACTGAAATACTTGTACTGGTCCCTGCTGCCACATAAAACAAATATAGGAACAATACAGATATATTAAATATTCAGTGAGATACAGATATATTAAATATTCAGTGAGAAGATGACAAGTATCCTCTGTCTCTAAATACTAAGGTCAAATCTGAATTACTTCTTGTTATGTTTATTCATTTTCTTGTTCCCTTCTTCAGGAGAAATTAGGTAAAATTTCTTAGTTCAAACCCACACCTGATGCTCATCATCCATTTGACGGCCAATTTCAGAAAAGCAGAAGTACTCTCTGTCATGGAATCTTGAATGTCCATCCCATGAACACGTCCTTGCCCTGTTTCATCAGGTGAGCCACCATCTTAAGCAGAGGAGCGTGTAACTGTCATTGACGGCATGTGGCATCAACCAACCACCATGTCCCTTACTGAACAATATTTCTCCACACCCTAACCATAAACACACACACACAGAAAAATAGCTACCGCGGCACCGCCTATCGGGGAAACATGGAGACAGTTTCTTTCACATATCTCACTTGAGTTTACACTGTGTACTACAAGCAAATGAACGATTTATGCCAGAAAAAAAAAATGCTTCCCCAGTGTAGTGAGAGCTGCGGCCGTGAGCTGTGCAGCGGAGGCGCGAACGGAGATTTACCTCCTGGCCCCGCAAAAGGTCTCGTCGCAGGCGCAGCTGAGTCCTCGCCGGAGGAGAGCGGTTAGGGTTCGAGAGCGGGAGAGGAGGGGAAGGCGCAGCGACGACAGTGTAGGCTGCTGCAGCGGCGGCGGCGGCATCTTGGCGGGCAGCTGCGAGTCTGCGACGGCGCCGACTTTGGAAGTGGCTGTTCCGGCTGTAGGGGGGCGCAAAAAAATCAACGCACCAGTTTGTTTGTCTGCGAGGCCGGAGGAAAAAACAAATGGGCCGAAACTGAGAGATCATCTGCGGAGATGACATGTTCTAACGACCCATGTTGTTACAGAGAGTTTCCTTTCATCATCGATTCGGCCCAGGCCCAGGCCCAGACAAAGATAGAGATCCAATCAAAACCCATGTTGTTACAAAACGTAGGTAAACATTACACGAAAGCTAAACCTCTCAACATCTGATTGCACGACAGCAGGCCGAACTAGTATGTCCCTCTCACTTCACCTTGATTCCAATTATCAAGGGTGCTCTCGTGTTTCTTCCACGCTAGACCGCTCAGGATGGACGCCTAGACGGTGCCCAATCCAAGACACGATTGGCTCCGGCACATTCCAAACACTTGGTCCCATCAAAATCAGAGATCCAAAGCAATACACACATGGCATGTTCAGTCTTATCCCTTGCCAATCATCCCAGCTGCCTGGACTCCCTGCTCTTTCTTTCCTTCACCTATAATATATATATTCATATTCTTTTTTTTTGCGAAAATATATATTCATATTCATGGTCTAGTGTCCTCCAAACACCATCACTTGCAGGCTTTGAGCTTCACAAACAAAGCATTCTAAACTCAACAAGAGCCCACCAATTTCCAGACCAAGAGACGAAAGGGAGAAGTAACCATGACAAGTGCCAAGATGATGGCTCAGCTGGCCAAGAACTGGCAGAGGATGACATCACTTGGAAAGAAGCACAAGCGCCTCACTAGGGCGACGGCGAAGGAATCCGACGAGTGCTGCTCCTCTGTGGCAGTCAAGGGCCACTGCGTGGTGTACACAGCCGACGAGAGGCGGTTCGAGGTGCCACTGGCCTACCTTGGAAACAAGGTCTTCGAGGAGCTCCTGCGGATGTCCTAGGAGGAGTTTGGCTTCACGAGTGATGGTCGGATCACACTCCCTTGTGATGCTTCAACCATGGAGTACGCCATGTGCTTGCTCAGGAGAAGTGTCTCTGCAGAGGTAGAGAAGGCGTTCCTAAGCACCATGGAATTGCCTTGCGTCTATGCAACTAGTGTGGTGGCACCACCATCTGTACAAGTTAGTTAGCAGGTTGCTGTTTGCAGCTCCTGATGTATGCAGGCAAAGTAATAGTGGATTGTATAGGTTGTAGGACAAGTGCAGAGACCTTTTCTTGATCCTGCAAGTCAGGACCATTAACTTGCTATTCGTAAATATACTTCATTGTGTCCGTAAATGACTATCACATTTTAGGAACTTTATGAGGCAACATGTTTCTTTAGCAAAGTCTTCTGACTTGACTGCTCACCAACATCTAAATTCATCCGAAGCACATGACATAGGACACCGAAACAGATATAATAAGATGTCCATAAAAGCTGGACCCGGTATGCTTAATGCTTGCACACTATATCTCCGACAAATTCGGCAGCTGTTACTGTAGCGCCTATCTTTATCTTTCTTTTCTTTTTGAAATGAGTGCCTATCTTTATCACCAGCGTGCAACAACTGATGGCCCAGCGAAGTCAAATCTGAATCTCGATGTCTACCATTGCAGCCACCAAAGCACGTAAGAAGCTCATGGGCTTGTCCCATGATCATCGCCACACCAAAGCCAGGGAGGGGCCATTTCTTTCTCACACAACCACATACAGTAGTCACGCAGCCTCTCTAAACACCTCCGAACCAAGGAGAACCTGCGGAACCAAGGAGAACCTGCCCGGCCTGATCCGAACGGGAGGAGGTTTTGGCATACCTCGGCACAGTAGTCTTCTTGAGTGAGCTGTGCTGAGGATGTCAGAGGAGAGTAGGGTTCACAGGTGATGGCAGGATCACACATTCACACTGCCTAGCGGTGGTGGAGTACGTATCTGATGTGCTTGCTCCACAGAAATGCACCAAAGCAAATCGACAAGGCATTCCTGAGCTCTGCAGTGATGTCTTGCCACCATTCAAGCTATAGAACGTCACCTGCAGATCATCCGCAGCAGTTTGAAGTTTTGTAGCTCCTGAAGATGTGCAGGGTTTGCAGCTATTAGCGCGATATATATACTTTGTAAAGATCAATGTGTAGTACTTTGACACAGTTACAAGGAAAAGAAGGAAATTTTACATTCTCTTTTCTTTTAGTCACCTTTGAGAAAATCTGTGATATGGATCCCTTTTATTCTTGCAAGGCAGCAGCAAATCTAGCAGTAGCCTTGGAAACTGATGTAGTGAAAAGAAATAAGAAACAATAGTTTTAAAAAAATTAGGCCAAAGCTCAGAGGTGCTCGTATCATCTTTGAAGATGACTAATGGTGACGACCCATGTGTCACAGAGCATTTTCATCACCGTTCTGGCCACATTAATTTGGGGTGAGAGAGGCTCGAACTCTCGACCTCAGGATAACTCAATAGCTATGAGACCTACGCGCTAGCCAACTGCGCCACCACCCCGTTGTGATACCTGAGCTAAACAATTGCCACATATTGGTACGGTTTTGCTTCATCACAGTCACAGATCAAACCTTGCGGCTATCTGCTGGCAGATGCCAGAAATAGCTCTCTGCGGCAGCACAAGGAGAAACCCATAAAACAAGAACAGTAAAAACAGGAGCATAGTCTCTTATTATTTGGCCATTACCATGCATGCATCTTTTTTTTCTCTCGAATACGTAAAAGATCCGTTTTTACATATCTTTGTATTTAAGAAGAAAAGTTTTTACACATCTGCTTCTGCTGCATATGACAAAAACAAAATTTTGGCTGTCTCGGTCTTAAGCAGCCGGGAGGAAACAAGGGATTACAGGATGTTCAATGTGACTAGTCAGTGACGCCAAATGCAATGGCATAATAAACTCTGAAGAATTGACGTGTCATTGCATCACCATCCTTTGTGCAGGTATTAATATACAATCTTAAGTATAGAAATTGCTACAAGGGAACAGAAGTGCCCTGAAAATATCTAGTTAGGACTTAGTAGATTCAAGCTCTTCCTTTTTATGTCTGATGAAATTCTGAACAAAGAGCTCTCCTGCACGATACAATAACCGAACCTGACAAAACATCCAGCAAGTAGAAAAGTAAGTGCAAATGAGTAGTGAGTAGCTAAACCAAATGGCATGTTATACTGCTATAATATAAAGTTTCACGTCCACCAGGCATTTGTTTCACAAGACCGCTATTAAAGCACAGAATTCCTTTTCTGAGAGACTGAGAATCTGAGATGAAATGTTTGAAAAGAGCTAAATTGTGTTATGCTTACCAGAGGTCCGCTAGCCACATAAAGAAAACCTAAAGATTCTCCGTAGACCTTCCAGAAACCAAACTTCTCAGGAGTCACATACTCTCTAACTGTCAAGTGTCTTTCTGTGGGCTTTAAAATCAAGGAGCTTTCAGTGTACAGGAAGGATAAAAATATTAGAGAGGTGAAGATCAAACCTGTGAATATTGTCCCAAGGTCAGAATATCAACATTGACAGCCCTCAAGTCAGCCATTGTTTGCTTCACCTCCTCATCTGTCTCTCCTAGACCAAGCATGATAGAGGACTTCGTTACCATGCCCACTCTGCTAATCTTTGCATGTTTCAGAACAGCTAGACTCTGATCATATCTGCGGGGGTGGGGGTGGGGGTTAGAAAACAGACTTAGCAAAATGCCATTGCAATCAATTCACTGATTTCATAAAACTTGGTTTCATATAATTATCATTGGACTTCGGTTTTTCAAAATTAGCACTTGCAGACATCCATGATTTGTATTGTAAAACTTGACTATAAAAAGGTTAAATGGGTTCACAGTCACTAGGAATAGTATTATAAGATTCAATACAGAGTAGTAACTGGAAAATCTTGTGACAGAAATGAATCAAGAAGAGTGTTACCCTGCTCGGGGATCTCTAACTATTCTCTGCAGACTCCTCACAGTTTCAATGTTGTGAGCATATACATCTAGACCAGAGTTTGCTAAAGATGAAACTGCCTCCAGGTCACCTCGAAAATCAGAAGTCAGGCACTCTACCAATATCCCAGGCTTCAACTCCTGAAGAAAATATATATATTCAGCATGGTTGATGTACAAAGAATTACGAGTTCACCACTTGCCAATGAGGGATAAACCTTGAGAGCTCGGACTGTTTGAGCAAAATGGTCACTTCCACCATCAGGAAGGTCATCCCGATCAACACTTGTCAGCACGACGTAGTCTACTCTGCAAGGGAAGTTATCTGTCAGATAATTTGCAGCAGGCAGGGATCCCTTTGCAGCATAGCCAACATCTTCAACGCGTTTAGAAGTGACAGAGATGATGATGATACCCCCAACTCGCGACTGCCATGGCTGTCTTGAGAGGCTCCAGGGCATCCGGTGGGGAGGCTTGCTGCTGGTTTTCACGGCGCAGAATCGACACCCCCGGGTCGTGCTACCTCTCCGATGTTGGGGGCACTGGGCCTCGACGCAGACGGTGTTGAGCTTGAGCTCGCCGAGCGACTCCCTCAGCCTCGCGTACTTCTCTCCCCTGCGCCGCCCGCTGTCGCAGCCACGCCGGTTTCTTCACCTCCGGGTCCCGGCCCGTGTACGGTGCCCAACCAACCGACTTCGCCTCCGCGGCCCCTTCCAGCTGGCATCGCACCACCGCCGTCGACCTGGACCGGAGCCCAGGCTCGCGGAGCGCAACCCCTTTTTTTAGATAATGGCGGAGCGCAACCCTGAGCAAGGGAGGAGACGGCCTCTGCATTGCGGCGGGCGGGGAAATTGGATGGAGCCGTCAACCCTATGGTGCCATTGCCGGAGTTTGTGAAGCCGCAGGGTCGATGGGATCCAAGTGGAAGTGACAATCGGGAAACAGAGTACACGGGCGGCGCGGCGGTGAAGGGCAGGATGCCGGCGGGCAAGGGCTACTGTGAGCAAGACGGCGACAATGATGACCGAGTCACGCCAGTTTGATTAGTGGCATTCCAAAAATCTTTACGAGTCTTTTTAAAGAAAAAAGTGTTTTTTAAAATAAAATAATTAGAAAAGGTGAAAAATTCTAATCACTAAATCAACAATTAACCTGCATATAAGTTGGGTTTACAGCAGAGGGCAAGCTAAGCTACTGTCCAGCATGCTTGCAGCAGCCACAGCGGCTTGAAACAGAAGTGGTCGGAGCCAAACTTTTGGCTATCAGTGTTGCAGTCTTGCAGAACAATCGTTTCCACTTCCATGAACTAAACTGCATAAGGAAAGCATCCTTCGCAGCCTATATTACAAAACAGAGATAAATGAACACATAAAATGCCCTCACCAGTAAACTACAGACCAGCAGACTGTGTGACCAATATAGCTATACAAATAAGTAACAATAACCATACAAATGATAGTAGCTGCAGTACAAGAACTTGTTGATTAAATTGTTCAAGCACCTCTCCTACACTGCACATTCCAATATCCCAATTGAAGCAAGCATCACAAAAACAAATGGGGTGTTCAGTTTCAGGAATACAGTCCATCTTTTCACTCACACTTTTTGTTTGTTTACAGAGTGGAACAAGTTGATCCATCACCACCATATTCCTCACAAACTAATAATTAGTAGGAGGAATGGGTACACAAAATCTGAAGAGCAGACTAGATGCACTACATCATCTAGAACAAACTGGTTCCTCAAACCAAACACCCCCTAAGCTGTTGCTATCCACCCACTAATGCTGTCTTCTTTGGGAAAATAAGTCAACTAGCTTACCTCCAATAGATGCTCTGTTCACCACTACACAGTTACAGCAGGATACATACATGCATAATCTATTATAACCGTCATGGGGGCGATATATGAAAAACAGACCTACATAAAGTTGGTTTTCAGTCTAAAAATATAACATTTCGATCCTACAGTCATCCTGAATGCTAACTTCACAGAGCCAATGGAACTTCTCCAAGCTCGCACCTTATGATGAGTACACAGGCATGTCTCCAGATATAAGAATTGCCATCTGAAGACAAAGTGCCATATGAATCAAAACAGACGACCATCAGGTCTCTTCAGTGATGTTAGCTTGCAACTGATTCAGAATTGATAAGTCCACGGCTAGCATTAGGACTGAAACCAGATACATGTGTAGATTTTCGAGCAAAATCTAGCAGTGTCTGACGATGCTGTTCATTAGTATGAGGAAGACTTGCACGTAACAGCTCAACAGGCATCTCCCTGCTGACGGCTTTGGTGGTTTCAGGACCTCCCTTGAAGTTGGATCCCTGCATGGCAAACCTCTGCACAATACTTTCATACTTGTTGTGACAGTACTTTGTCAGCAGTCCAAAGAAAGCATCAAACGATGCTTGCCAAAGTGAACGTGCTGCTCTGCTGTAGTTGGCTGCGGAATGAGGATCAGCCAGTAGCTCGGTCACTCTATCCAGCACAGATTTGATTACCAGAGAGGCCCCATCACCAGCAGCACTACCGAAAGTGGTCGGAGAGGCGGCTGCTGCGATGAACAGACAACAGCTGCAAGGCAGGCACTGAGAGCACTGAGTTCCATATGGTGCATACAAGAGGAAACAGTCTTGGCAAGACCAATGGTTGTTTCTGCAGCACTAGAGTCTGACGGCAAGCCCCCAAACAAGCTCCTAAGATGCCTGAAAACAGCCATGCAAACTATCCGGGTCAGCTCACTTCCAGGGACAAGAAGTCGAAGATAGCGTGCCAAAAGCTTGCGTCCTTTGGGCAGAGATACAATACAAAGAAAAATTATGTCATCCTTAGGGGCCAACCCGCTAGAATGGCCAGGTTTGTTGGGGCCAAAAGGGTCAACAAGCTGAAGTGATGTAGCTAAGCCTTCAAGCAGGACCTGTCGCCTTCGCTTCAGTTGGAAACTGCTGTCCTGTGGCTGGCTAGACTGTAAAAACCGATCAATATCATCAACATCCAAAAAAGACGAACAGAATCTTCAACGGTTATTCTGGCTGCAAACATCGGTTCTTTCTCCAGTGGCCTTGTGGATGCCTTATGATCATAAAAACCATCACCAGATCCAAGCAAATCAGCTTCAAGAAGAGGGTGAGGTCTACGTATGGCAGAGAATGAAACTCCTCCATTAGCGTTAACCTGTAGATATGAATGCTGATCAACACCAGACTGGGATTTTGAGGGGAAGTCCTTTATTGACATGGGGCAGAAATTGGACTTCTGAGAAGTTACAGATCTTTTGGCTTTGCAAGCTTGGTGACAGTAGTCATCGATGTAAGGATCGTTGCTGTGATTTGCAGAGTGCTGCACTTTTAAGATACTTTCAATCTCTTCAGATGACATGTACTTGGATCTGAACTTTATCCCTGAACTCTCATTATTCTTGCTACCTGCATCAGAAGGCTGTTGAGAAAAGCGTATGTTGTGCTTTCCTCTTCCAGACCTTGATCGCTTGTCTCTTGGTGAAGGAACATCAGGAGATTGGTGGTGATAGAATAGATGAGGCTGCATGTTTATGTAATTCTGAAGAGGCGGCTGGCCTGGTGGTAATCTCTGGTGCTGCAATGAAGACATTGAACTACTTGGAAGAGATAACCGTGGCTGCAATAAACTAGAACCTGAAGGAGGACATTATATGGCACAGTGAATATTGGAACTTGATAAGAATATAAAAATGTAAAAGGTGGCATAACACTTAATAAGAATATAAAAATGTAAAAGGTGGGATAACACATTTCTAAACAAGGCAGCATATTACTATTGCATCAATAATAGTGATTCAGAGAGCACACTTGCAACAGGCTGATGATCAGCACAAGCACCTAGACATTGGTACATGAATGCAGTTTTTTCTTTTTCTTTTACCAATGGCAAACTAGAGATAATGTACATTTTCTCCTAAATATTATATATAAATATGTCATGTGCGTTCTGACAAAATATGCAAGACTTTGGATTGCCCATCAGCAAAATATCTAATCTTTAGAGTGCCATAGCAAGTGTAACATGTTTACACTTTTGAGAGCTATTTTAGACTCATAAGAATATACAGTGTTCAAGATGTAACCTATAATGAAACTAGATACAAAATGAAACCATGCCATATCAAAGATGGGTAGCTAAAGCAAGGTGAGTAAATCACTGAATCAATTGCAGTGCAAAAGATTAAAAAAAATCTTGCCCTCGACTTGTGACGTAAACTTGTGAGATGTTAAGCTTTAGTGGTAATGGAGGGCAGAAATGTTACTTACTTTCTCTGGAAATTGACCGTCTATCACCAATAACGGCAGGATTCCTTGTTCCGCTAATACTTCGGTTCAACTGAATATATGAAGTGAAGGAAGACAGAAAAAAAGAATTATAATATTGTAAAAGAGTATAGTAATGAATAATTCAAAGCATCGTGAAGCTAATGACCAAATAATGCTTTGTTTCAAAAAACTGACCAAATAATGATTTTTTTAAAAAAAAAAACTTTAGGGAGAGGGCACTATAGTTTCAAGATCCATAACATAATATGTGCCTATGAAACTAGATGAATTTGACTATTCGAGAATGCTTTGTCACCTAATCTCTTTTATGTGCAAGGCTAAAAATGAAATGGGTTTTGAAAAGGAGGTATACAGACTTTTTTTCCCCTTAATTTTAACATTTTGGCTTCTATATTAAGGGAAGGCACTATAGTGAGTAAATGGCCTAGGTTAAGAAACCTTCAAACACCTGCTGGCCATACAGACATTTACTACCATGGATACAGTGAATAAATGAAACAAATATAAATTCAATACTTAGGTAAGCAAAGACACAAATTGAAGTGATCACTGATCAAGCTAGTGGAATAAGGCACTAACCATTGCAAAAGGGCTTGCAAGATCATCAATTTCCGACAAGTTACTCATACAATCAATTTGCAGGAAGACAAAAAGGCAAACAAATGATCATGATGAAATATAGAAGAATAGGAGCAAACAGGAAAAGGAACTGAGGGAAAGGAAAGAGCAAATGCCCCCAAATAGTTAGGGTTCGATTTGATGAATAATTAATTCTTTGGATTTTCTATGAAACAAACTGATCGCACAGCCTTAGCTCTTTATCAAGCATCTAATGTCAAAATTTTAGTGGCTAATCTTCCATATCAATGTATGTAAGTCTATAACCTAATTAAAAGCAATCTAACTGTGTACAAACTTCAAAGGTATGACCAAAAGAATGTTATCCAGATCTAGACAAGTACAACACCTACAAACCATACTCAATGATGAAATTGCCAACAAGAAAATTAGCAGTTTTGCTCATGCACAGTTCCTACAATAATTATACCTGTCAACACATTCAACAAGTGCCACTTATACCAAAAAAAAACAGTAATCGATTACATCATATTTGATTGGGGCCCAAGTGCACTCCAATCTCAAACCCTAGCCCCTAACAGTTACACACCCATAACTAAACATATTTGTTGAAACAAAAAGGGATTTGCGTGTTGATAGAGAAAAGGTAACTACAACAATCAAGAACTGAATACAGTGGAAATAAGTAGAAAGGTTGAGTAACACCATCTATACAAGGTCTAGCGAAAATGTTGAATGTAACTGTTTTTAAACACTACAGCAACAAAATGGCAGCAGCTAAAGCATCTACTACTTTCAAGATGGAAAATTCATTGAACACTGACATGTCCTGCCTGAATGCTCTTACAATAGAAATAGCTTAACAGGACAAAACCAATTTTATGAAGTAATCAAACACAATGGAGGCTCTGATCAAATAGTTAGGAAGGCGGAAGGCTAAGTTAGAAACAATATCATTAAAAAATATATTTTTCTGCTTTCTTCCACTGCCTCAGCCAGACATAAAGTATCATTCTGATGTTATTTATTTAGATACTTTTAATAATGTCCAGAAAAGCCCTAATAACTACTCCCTCTGTTCCAAACTTTACGACGTTTTGGCTTTTACTATGTATCTAGACATCGTGTATATCTAAGTGCATAGTAAAAGCTATGTATCTAGAAAAGCCAAAATGTCCTACAATTTGGAATGGAGGGAGTAGTGAGTAGCAGAAAAAAAAAGTTCTACATTTCTTATCCATTTGTCACACATGATTCAGTATTCATAATTACCCATAAGAATGGGATTACTTTTAAATGTATATGACATGCCTCTGCCTTTCTACACTAAGGTATGAATCTCAATTCCACCAAATATTGAGCCTGAAACCTAAGAGTTAGACTGCACAGTTTGATCTATTCGGTGCAAAAGGATCCACTACCACGCGTCAAAATCACATGCTACCACTCCTACCGTAGAAAATATCACTCAGGTCACTCTCGCCTCTCAATATTCATTCCAATAGTAAAAAGCACCAACAAAACAAAACCAAACATCCAAACCAAACCAAGCCTGTCTGAAGCATTCCGTGCACAAAAATAATTAAAACTGGCAAAGCCAACTTTGCAAACATCAATCAAGGTACCGAGAGCGCACCTCTTCGCCTGTAGAAGAGAACTGGTAGCCACCATCATCAGGTACACTGAATCCGCCATCATCGCCGTCGACACCTCCATCCAAAAGCCCACCGAGCTCTACCCCCTGCATGGGCGCCTTGCCGGAGGAGTACTGCGCCGCGTCAAAGCGCGAGTTGTCTGCAGAATAAGGAAAAAGAAGTGGTGAATGTAGCTAAATTGAGTCCAACAACCCCAAAAATCATCAGGTGGCAAGCACACCAGAAACGACGCAGGAGGGACACCACTAAAATCCCGAGGACGCAACAATCACAACGGCACTAGACAAAATACCAACAAAATCACTCCGAAAATAGCCGCAAGAAAGGATCACCTGCGGTGGAAGACGAGGGCACGCCTCCGCCGCCACCGCCGCCATCCGCCCTAACGCCCGCGCGAATGGGCGCTAGAGTTTGGGTTCCCGCGTGGGGTTTGGATCTGACGAGAGCAAGGCGCACAGCTCACCTCCACTCAGTCTTGCTTCCTTCCCTTCTCTTTTGGACTTACTAGGCACTAGCAGTGAATTTCGGTGGCGGGCAATGGATGCCTCTCAAAATAGAGGCAACCCTTCGAGGTTGTTGTTTGTCCCCGGATCTTACTGTGTATTTTGTTTGTCTGTCTGTGTGCAAAATGACAGGCAAAAACTTGAGCCATATGTATGTTTTGGTGTAACATATTCATCATATAATTTGTGAGCATGTTACGAAAGCAAATCATGGGGTACTTTTCTTAGAGTGTGTTCACTTCCCGAAAAGTGAACCCAAAAAGTGCTACAAAGATACCCGTCACATCAAATCTTTTAATGCATAAATGGACTATTAAATATAGTTAAATAAAAAAACTAATTAGACAGTTTTGGCTGAAAAGTGCGAGATCGAATCTTTTCAAAATTAGTTAGTCTATGGTTGGACAATAATTAACAAATACAAACGAAAAGTGCTACAAAGAAACCCAAAATATTTCCCAAAATATTTCACCAACTAAACACCACTTTAGTAAGAATGTTAGCTTACTTTTCAATTTCTCTTATCGGGACCATTTCACTAGTGAAATGCCCACTCTTAGTCTTTATATATTTATTTATAAACTTTGGACACTAACATGTCGTTACTTTAATCATGTGTTTGGCTCATGTCAATTCTACCACACAACTTCATTCTTTTCTTTTGAACTTGCTGTGTTGCACCCGCGGCAAAGCGAGGGGTTCCTGCTAGTTACTTGAACATATAGTCGCGGCTTGCAAAGCTGCGAATATGCTCAATTTTATTATAGGGCACCTGTCTCAAGATGTCATGGTCGGTCGCACCTATAGCGGTGGCGCCGCCGAGCCCGGGATGCACACCGGGCCGCTGAACGCAGCGGAGCGCGACGAGCGAGACGCGCTAGCCGCAAACCATGACTGTGGCTATCTAGGAAAGTAGATTATCTTTACTGTTTTAATCTCCTAAATTAGTGGAGCTTGTTGCTCCCGGGTTGGTTGAGGCCTTGGGCCATATATGCATGTACGGAACAATGAGTTGAATTAAGAAAGGTTTACCCTAATCTAATCTCCTTCCTCCTCTCTTCCTAAGCCGGCGACCCCAAATCGACGAAGAACAAATGGGGGTATAACCCCTTAGGCAACAATGGACCGAGATTACGAGCTTCGTAGTCGAGGTCCTCCTACCTTGGGCATCGGTGCCCTTGACACTAGAAGAAAAACTCATGAACACATACCTCGTTTTTTCAACAGGGACAACAAAGACCACAAATGGTAAAGATAACCCGGGTCCTCCGTAAAAGCGCCTCTTCTTACGCCCTTTGGTGCAAGGACATAGTCAAACAAGGGGTGTATTTCTTTGCTAGCATTTTCATCCAAATTGTTTCCCCACAATTTCTATCTCTCTTTCCAGTTGAGGTCCATGTACCTGAGTTAGTTGAAATTACAAATTAGAAACTACCAAGCCTTCTAGTACTAAGCTAGCAGTATTGGACGAGCCTGCAATGAACGGAAGACTAACAAACATCATCCTTCAAATCTCATCTCAGATGATAATTCACCCTTGTATTTAAGCAAGACGAAAACAAATGTATCACATAGTATTTGTAGTGATAAGTATCACATAGTATTTTAGTTATCACTACTCTGGTGCAATCAAGGGTTCATCACTGTGTATAGAAAGAAAAGATTGTATGATAAAACCATGTTTGCTGGTGACCTTACCCCTTTTATATTCTTTGGAATCACGCACTTTCCTGGTTTGTGGAGTGCCTTAATTATTTGACTTATTGTTGGCCTTTTGGACCCGATCGGTTTTCACACAGTCTAGACCAATTTGAATGCATCTTCTTATTTGTTGGTAATCAACTTCTAGTGATACACCAAATGAACTTTTTATCCCCTTTCTCTCGAGTCCGTTATGCGGTACCTACAAAATCACACAAATCTAAAATAACTCTAAAATATTACCACGAGGGAAAAAAAGAGTAACACCATCTCTCTCTTAAGAAAGCGGCTCGCCTTGAAAGTTGAAGTATAATTTCCTTACCGTCTCAATAAATTCCTCGGAAGGTGTTCCAAATCGTCGCCAGGTAGTCCCTACGTCCCGTCACTATCTCTATGATTATTACACCCAAACTGAATATGTCTGACTTTGTTGATATTAGACCTCTGTTTATGTATTCTGGGGACATGTAACCCCTGCATTTCAACATGAGTGTGTCAACCTTGAAGCCATGGGACAATTGTAAAGAAAAATCATTTTAGCTATCCCCGAAAGAATGAACTATCAAGAGCCATTTGACATACAATGTTCCATCGCGACTTATTGTGCGAGTCCAAGTTTTCTCCTCATCAAGAGTCTTGACAAGCCAAAGTTCGCAATTTTGGCACCATATTGTTATCGAGCAATATGTTTGCGGGTTTTTCGAGATCCATGTGAACAATAGGGGCATTAAGTTTCCACTCCTCGTGGAGATAACGTAAACCATAACAAATACCCTCAATTATTTTGTAGCGTGTGTCCCAACCAAATCCTGAAGATTCATCTGCATTTGCAAAGAAGCATTGTGAAAGTGCTATATGAAATGAAATATCGGCATACTCTACCACATCATCTATAGTAGGAAGTGAAAGAAGAACAGGATGCGATATGCATCTATTGAATTGGGGTCCCGGAACTTGAGAAATTCAGCAGAGCTTTGCGTTTGAGATGGCTTTGGCAGGAGTGGGTGGACACCTCCAAGCCGTGGGCAGGGATGGAGATTCCTTGCAATGATCTTGACCGGGCACTTTTCAATGCATCTACCAAGGTCAATATTGGCGATGGTCATAGGGCGCGCTTCGGCATGACGGTGGCTTGACGGGCGAGGCTCGAAATTTCTAGCCCCCCGCTGTTCGAGCAAGTTAGGTTCAAGAACGGGGCGGTCCAGTTTGAGCTCCACAACAATGCTTGGGTCAATGCCTTGAGAGGACGGATCACCACATCGTCTCGGGTAGAGGAATTTGTATCGTGGACCGGATCTGGCGAGGTCCATTTAACGCCAGGCACTCAAGACACCATTATTTGGAAATGGACGGCAAATGGAGTATACTCCACACGGTCGGCATACAGAGCCCAATTTTGTGGATCCTACAGAGCTTTCAAAGGCGACCTCATATGGAAAGCACACACTGAGAATAAATGCAAGGTATTTGCTTGGATTATGGCACGAGACAAAATCCTCACTGCTGACAACCTTCAAAAGAGAGGTTGGCCACATCAAGACCACTGTGCTTTGTGCAATGGACCACTAGAAACATGCATACACTTGGCCCTGCTATGCCCATTCACCAAAGCGGTATGGAACCACATCCTGCACTGGGAGCATTTTGATGCGACCCTAGCCCTTCCGGCCGACGATCCGGCCCACTTCATCTCATGGTGGGAGGAGGTGCAACCTAGGATAAACAAGGACGACAGGAGGCGTTTCAATGGACTGGTCATCTACACCGTCTGGAATGTTTGGAAAGAGAGGAATAGAAGAATATTCTCAAATAAACATGAAACACCGCTGCAGGTAGCTCTAAGGACCGAGGACATTCTACAAAGGAGAAGGGCTCACTCTTGGGGCGTGTAATCTCTCTTGTATCTAGTTTCTACTCTCCCCCGACAAAGATCGGGGGGAAACATATCTCTTGTACATAGACTCTCTTTCCTAACTTAATTGAGAGGCAGAGCTCCTGCCAAGGTTTTCAAAAAAAAAAGATACGCATCTATTGAATTATTATACCTGAAAGATACCCACGAAGATTTCCTTTAGGCATGTACTCCAAGCAAAGCAACCTTTCTGACTTCTCAGCGCAGATGTATTTTCCGTTGTGCATCACATATATATACTCAGACGAAACACCAAACCTACAAGTAGCACTATATTTGGATGCTTAAGCCTCATAAGATGACTGGCTTCATTCTCAAATTGCCTATCCTTAACTCCTGGTATTGACGAGTTAAGTTTCTTCACAGCAATCATTTCCCCATTTTGTAGCACTCCCTGTTTCAACTCTCTTGTTAGTACATGAATGAGTTTATGCATAGTCTGGTGACATATATTGGCAAGTTTGAAATATGTGATTCAATCTTACTTTATATACCGTGCCAAAACCACCTTCACCAAGTTGTCGCGCATCAGAGAAGTCGTTTGTGATGTTTCTCAAATACTTTAGTGGTACATTGTGTGGCACTGAACTTCCACCTTCTAACATGCTCGCCAGCTTATCATATCTACTAGACTCACCATTCATTTTCTTTCAAGCAAAATCCTGATCAGACAAAATTTCGACCCTATTGCCACTTGAAGCCATTTGCATCACCACAAATTGTTTTCCCCAGCCAACATCTATTTGTCTTCCCCAGCATGCAGGGTACCTTCAGTGAGTCGGGTTGCTGTTCCTGTGTATCAAACATTTCAGCAAAACCAATATAGCTGTATGTTGTTGTCAAAAAATATATATATAGCTGTATGAAAGAAGAAATAAGTTGTGTCAAGGTAAGCGAACCAACCACAAAGACAAATTGTCAGGTTTGTTGCATTCACCATGAGAAATAGTTTTTTTAGTATGCAGTGACCGAATTGCATTTCTTCTACTAAGTCACTGCCTTCTTTCGTATGCACAAGTGCCCTAACATGAAATTGCCGAACTTCGCAACAGTACAGTGGACTAAGATCCAAGTTGACTCCTCTTCATTATCTCCAAAAAGAATAAATCAATCATCTAACAATTAAATGAATACTTGAGGACAAAATGTGAGGTGCAGTACACTGCTATTGGCCCCTGGCAATAAACACGAAATTTCAGAAATATCGGATCAAATTCAAACCAATTCTTTTTCTTTTTACAAAAATTGGCATGATTTTTGTCCAAATTACCCCTAATTCATCCACAATTGCATATAACAAGAATCAACATATCACAAGTTATAGCACCCACTTACCACTTGATATATGTAAGGGTAACTTCCCCAAAATATTATATTTTCTATCTACGAACCAAAATACATATTACATCTAAAATGCAAAGTCCCAAATAGCAGCTAGAATTGGGACCGCCCGTCGCAGCTCGCGGGGAAGAATCGAGGAAACAGAAAAAGGAGAGAGATGAGTGCAGGAGCACGTGGGGAGATCGCAAATAATGGATCAGGTCATCAGGGTGCTCACATCGTGCGGTCGTGGTCGTGGACAATCGTCGCAGAGTTTGAACGGAGTGGAGGGAGAAGCTGAGAAGGGGAAGAAGTGGAGGGAGAAGGTCTGAAGGTGGAGGCTGAAGGGCGGAACCGGGTGAGTTCCAACGCGGCGATCTAAAGAACATGGCGTCGCACTATAGTTGGCGGAGTTGGCGGCTGGCCGAGCCGCTGTCAACTTGCGTCGGAAATTGGAGGAAGGATCGGGTCTGTTTGCCTTCGGTTTGCCTTTGGCTTGCTTTAAAAAGCACCTTCGGCGCTCCTTAGATGCTAAGGGATGCTGGGATGCTCGAGGAAATGACAGCCCGATGGGTGTCCCCTAAAAGGGAGAAGAAACTCCCTTTCGGTTGACCTATAACCTGTACATAAAACTTTTACTCTTCTCTCGTTACTGTTTCGTGCCCGCGTTTCTAGGAGCAGTTAAACTTTTATAAGAGCGGGTTTAATAGTTTAAGTAGAGCTACTTCGCCGACCGCCCGGCAACAACGCATGGCGATGGTGGTGGAGCCCGATACTTATTTAAAGGCATAGGCGCATGCGGAGCCAATTGCGGCAAGTGCATGGGCGTAGTCACCGGCCGCAGCGGGCGTGTCGTGAGACGCCTATTTTCTTCTCTCTCTTCACTTCTCTCTCCTCCACGTACATATAAGCCGGCTAGTCGCCATTATAGTACTTGCTTTAAAAGGGCACCGCGGTCGCACGATAAGATAAACTTTTATTTATATATAAAAAGCACACATATCATATGATATGATAATAATACTGTGAACTTAAATACTGACTTAAGGTGATTAAAGTAAAGTTTGTAAAATTAAGACATCATCACGGAGATAGTAGAACAAAAGACGGGGAAGTAGAGTAACAGAGGAAAATTTGAGTTCTTTCACAGATTAAGTTCAAAGTGAATTATATAAAATTTGAAGTAGAGGTCGACACCTAGTGGAGCCCGGCCTACCCACCCGATGAAACCCCTAGGGGCGGCCGCCTCCCACCCACCGCTACCGCCGCCACCCCGCCATCCCGGCGCCCGGTGGCCCCCTCCACCTCCCCTCGCTCCCTCCCCGCTCCCTTCCCTCTCTTGCTTGCTCGCACATGTAGCAAAACCTCCTAAATTATAGGGCCCACACGCACCGCCATTATCTCAAAGACTTCGACGGTTGTGCGTGTGCGTCCCCATAACTTATGAAGCTCACATCGGGTGTTTTTAGAGAACCCCGATTAAACTACATATTACAATTCATACCATGATGACAAAAGAGTAATTACAACATTGCAACATTTCTTACAAAAATATAAATCAGAGTTCAGAAGAATAATAACATTAATTTACAAATATGAGTAAGTTACTTTTGAGTAAACTTATTTTGCGGAAGCTGAGTAGAACTAGAAGACAACCAGATCATGTCGAGCCCACCGACATAACCTCGATTAACAACATGAGTCGGCACCTACAACGAGGGGTTGATAAACCCCGAGTACACAATTGTACTCACGCAAGACTTACCCAACGAAAAAAGAAAAGACTCCAAGGATATCTTTGGCTTAAGGGAAGTAGAGTTAGAAAATAGGAGCTTTGCGTAAAAAAGCTTACTACAAGTGGATCCTTAATTTCACTATTTTAATCAAGTTTTAGAAATCAATTTTATTGAAGCTTATTATTGCTAGATTTTTGCACATGTTGTATCTCAATCACTTGTATTAAACATCACATCTCATATTAATTTCTTTTCCATGATCACCGTTGTTTCATCAATTAACTCACGTTATGGTCATCAATTAAATTGTCGCTATACTTATGGTTCTTTGGCGAACTTGGGTGGCGCAATAGTGTCTTCTGCGTCTTGGACGAGAAGATCTCGGTGGAGGGTTACGTGGTTTTCCTCACACGGTACATGGACTCTCTTATGCGGATTCTGCATAATACTTTGCGGCGATAGCAAGGGGAAAAATGTGTCTTGGTAGGAAGTAAAGGGCAGGCTGTTGTGGCTCGTCATGGCCATCAAAAATGGATTCCTCCTCCATTGGGTATGCTGAAGATTAACGTTGATGGAGCTTTCATCTGCAGCTCAGGTAACTTATTTCTTTGTGGGAGTGGTGATCGGGGGATCATAATGGCCATGTAAAATTGGCCGTGGCGCCTACTCAGCTTTTGCAAGGATGCCAAGAAGCTGAACTTGTTGCACATTGTGAAGGGATCGCCCTTGCTGCTTGTGGTGGCGGATGTCCCCATGGTTTTGGAGGCGATTACTGCGGTGGTGGCGAAGAAGGCGAGAAGCAATGAGTTTGATCGATCGGTGGGTTGGTCCTTTGTTCGACAAAGCGAGATCGAGTATGGAGGACACGCTAGTTTAGAGGATGCAAAGATTAGTAGGAGTCAAAATTCGTGGCGCATGAGCTTGCTCACTTTGCAATTAGGTCGGGTCGTAGTGAAGTCTTTTTTTTCTTCTTTTCCTGAGTTCGTTTTGTCTCGAGTCTGTAATGATACTACTTAAGTTTTTAATAGAGTCCTGTTTTAAAAAAAAATTGATTATAACCCAGCTAGGGATTCCTTACCACACGACATATGTAGAACTTAATCTTGCATATATCAACCCTCACTCAAATCGTCAAAATCGGATCGGTCCGCCATCCGAGCATAGTACCCGCCTTGCTAGCCCATGGCACGATGGGTACACGCTACTCCGCCATCTCTCCACTCTAATGTGCGGTTGTCGTTCTCGATTTGGCACACCCCCTAGATCGAGGCTTCGGGTATGTAGCCAGTACTACAAAGTCCGTTCCACGGTGGCCTCTTGTAACAACCTCGATTTTTCACGAAGGGAAAATACACAAAAATGACTAATAATGTGACAGTCCCACAAGATCACTCCATCACATCATTATTTTACATTTTGATATCACGGTCATACATCGTAAGATTACAAGTTTACATGATTTTACAACTCTTGGGGACGCACCTATTACAAGGTTAACCTAGCGGAAGCGTAACTCGGAACATCGGAGTAGGCGTGGCATGTCGGCGAGTGAAGGCTCCTCCTTCACGGGCTTCATAAGAGTCGGCGTAGTGATCGGTGGAAGTAAACTTCATCTTCTAAACCAAACTTGGCGTAGGAGCGAGACCACCTAATCCTTCTAATCATTATTGCAAGTCATGTAAATTGCACACCACCGAGATGTACGAGGCCATGGTCGACATCGATGAGCTTTATTGGAAATAGAAAATAAAGGGATGCGGTGATCCTAATAGTTTTGGTTGTGGTTTGCATCATTAGGGCATGCCCAACTATTAGCATCAATTATATGCACACAATAAAGATAAAGATATCCGCAAGCCCACGATAGAAATACTGTTGTAGCACTTCACCAAAAAGATGAACTCCCGATTTTAAAATATAAAACTCAAAGAAACAAGTAGGTGAATATAACTAGTGTTTGCAATCCACTTCACAATCAAGAGCACTTAAGAAACTAGCTAGACTATGAGACAACTCGGTTTTCTAATTCTAACCTTGATAAACCTCAATTTATTTATTCTATCGTGGACGGACGAAAGGATCGAGATGCCCAAGAGGGGTGAATTGGGCTAATCTAAAATTTTCTTGCACAAATAAACCCTACTAGCCCATATTCACCCTCTTGTGCCTAAGTGTGATTCTAGCAACTACCGCACAAAGTTTTACACCCTAAGTTCCAATCCTACTCTAGCATGGCAATTCTAGGAATGTAAAACATGAAATAGAATTGCGAAAAATGTAAATCTTGAAATGTAAAGAGAGGAAAGGACACAGCCGATATTTTCCCGGCGTGTCGAGGTGTCTCCACACCCCCTAGTCCTCGTTGGAGCACTCTACTTAGAGTATGCTCCCCCTTAGTCCTCGCAAGGACCAAGTGCTCTCTCGGGGTGACTCTTTGACTCTCCGTCGCGGTGAATCGCCCACAACCGCTCACAAGCTTGCTTGAGCCACCCATAATCTCCACCGGGTGATCTTCAAGCCATGAACGCCACCAAACCGTCTAGGTGATGGCGTCACCAAGAAAGAAACAAGCAGAACTCTCACTTGACCTTAACAAGCCTAGGAGAAGAGTGGATGCACAATTGAATCTCTCAAACCTTTGTAAGGATGATCCTTAATCTTGCATGGATGACCACCTTAGGGATCTTGCTCTTCCTTGCACTCTCAAGGGTGTTTCTCAGCTGAACAAATGGGCAAGAGAGTGTGCAAGGTCGGTGGGGGGTGAAAAGAATATATAGCCCCATCCAAAGTCTTCACGAAATCAAAGACTGCATGCTGAAATTTCAGCTGGCCGGACCCATTAGTCAAAGCGTCCGTCGGTGCTTCGGTCGAAGCGACAAGGCTTCTAACAAGCCACCGGATGCATCCGGTCGGTAGCGTCCGATCGCGACGGATGCCGATCGCCCGGTTTGGCCCAAAACGGACCTTCTTGGAATCGGCCGGACGCATCCTGACCGGAGCATCCAGTCAAGGACCAAACGTCGGTCATGCATCCGGTCGACCGCGTCGGTCGGGTAGAAAGCACTTCTTTACCTCCATCTTCTTGACTTAGTGAATTGTTTCAACTCCAACATATCTCGGGCATGAATTGAGCTACCTAATGCTAGAAAAACTCAAGTGTGCACCACAACTCGTCTCTAGACTCGCCTAGGTCAAGCTACCCATTCGTACCCCCCTTAATAGTATGGCCAAAACAAAAACAAAGTCTAACAACTAATCGGAACTAGCCGTCCTTAACCTTGTCGTCCATCCTTAGAAAACCCGAGCGAATTCCATCGTCGGGGCGTAACAAACTCATCGCCTCGAGATCACCATTACCATGACCTAACTTCTAACTTTGTTTTACGCAAAACACACGTTAGTCATGGTAATTATATTGTCATCAATCATGAAACCCAATCCTAGGGGCCTAGATACTTTTAGGCGCTAATCCTTAATAAAGTAAGGCAAAAATTACTTTACTAAGAACAGTACAAAAGCCTACCATTCACTTTTGGCAGGAAGTGGGCTACATAGGATTCAATAAAGCTATAAGTCACCTTTATGATTCCACCACCGATTCCAAGCCAAAAAGGGGCATTCTAAATAACTCTAGTCTAAGCAAAACGCTACACTAGAAACTATCCCTCTAATCCAAGAGCAACTAAGATTAAAGTACTCAATAAGAGTTGCAAACTTGAAAAATAAAATAAACCAAAACTTACTTTAATTATGAAGTTGAACACTAGATAATCTCGAATACACTCCTCTTCTCATGAAGAGAATGATCCCTCAAAATACAAAGAGAAGATCAGACAAGGCCGGAACTCCTCCTCCTCAAGCACTCCTCACTAATCTCACTATTTCTAATAAACTCGATTGCTAATCAAGATCTTTTTAATAGCTAATCTAAAAGTGTCTAGCTCTAATCATAAGATCTTGACTTCTCTAACCCTAAATTGAATTCTAACTATGAAATAACCTCTTCTACAAAACCGGTTTTCCTGCACATTAAATTTTCAAATCGGTTTAATTAACCCCACAGGAAGTATTGGAGCGGTTTTGGCCTACGTGGCGGCCGCAGCGTGGCACCCGGCCCGGCGTGGCCAGTGCTCCCTCGCCCGGCAAGGCCCGGGCCCACTTTCGTCCGGGATGGTTGAGGGGGTAAAATCGCCTTCCCCTGCTCATTTCCGTCTCTCCATCGGACTCTTCGTCTTCTCCCGCGACGCTCCGCCTCTCCTCGTTCTCTTCTCCCCTCGACACGGGCGTGGTGATGTCGGCAACGCCCGCGGTGGCCGGACAACCCAGGATGACTTTTTCTACTTCTTATTTAACTCATATATATAGCCCCTAAATTTATACTAATGATTTTAAATCATTTCGAGAAAATAGTTTTTTTAACTATGATGGCAAAATGCAAAAATGGAATATCAGGCTCAAGGAAAATGTTAAGGCGATGACCATTTACCTTGAATAACGCACCTTCATTGATTTGTAGAGTTACGCTCCATGCGATAATGAATTTACCATCGGTCCTTTCCACTTACTCTGAAGCTTTCCATACCCAAATAATTTTACCCGAGAATTGAAAAGTAATATCTTATCTCTAGGTGCAAACTCCTTCTTGATTCTTTTATCATGTCATCTTTTGGTTCTTTCTTTATAGATCTTGGAACTATAGTAAGCTTTCTCTCGCCATTCTTCCAACTCTGATATTTGTATTTTTCTCTTTTCTCCTGCGGCTTCAAGATCCATGTTCCATCGCTTGATAACCTAATGTGTCTTGAATTCTAACTCCATAGGTAGATGTAGATGGCAAAGTCTTTCCATAGACCAACTCATATGGAGACATACCCAAAGGTGTCGTGTATGTTGTTCTAAATGCCCAAAGTGCTTCAGGTAGTCCATCTTTCCATATAGTTCCCATCCCATTGACCGTCTTACGTAATATATTCTTGATTTGTTTATTTGATGTCTCTGCTTGACTGGTATGGTGTAGCAACATTGTGTCTAATCCCATAATTCCTTAGATATTCATGGAATTTTCTATCGATAAAGTGTGTTCCTCCATCACTTATTGCCCTCCTTGGGACTCCAAATCTCGGAAATATTACTTCTCCAAACATCTTTAACTTTTTGAACCTAGTTGGGGTACTGTTCTTTCTTTTTTTTTTTGTGATACATTGTATTCAAAGGCTGGTGTTTATTTTCGGCAGGTTGATTTGGACGCTGTTGCTGCTAAACTGCTATACCAAATTCGAAACTTGAAGGGGGAACTCAGGGACATTCCAGTCCTT
>JADLZK010012593.1:0-81662 GCA_015847255.1 Hyparrhenia diplandra | reverse complement strand
TCACAAAAATGATAAAATAAAAAAATCAATTTTTGTTGGACTCCACGTAAGTATATATAGCAGTGAATATATAATATGATATGTTTAGTACAAAAATTTGTGTTATATATTTAGATCTACGCTAATATATAATTAATTAGAATAACTCATATTATAGTTTACGTTGGAAAATTATGGTGAAATTTCTATGGTGTTGTAATTATTATATGCTTAAACTGTAGTAAAAAATTTTCAAACTCACTAGATCATGTACATCTTAGTTATATATTTATTTAGGGTTTGTGCTTGTTAAATCTAAGTAAATCTAAATAACTAAGTTATGCATGATCCAGTGAGTAAGAATTTTTACTACAGTTCAAGCATACAATAATTAGGCTACCATAAAAAGTTCCCCACAATTAGACTATAGAAATTACAATTATGAACTAATCCAATTAATTATAAAAAAACATATATCTAAATCTATAATAAATAAAATTATACTAAAGCATACCATATTATATATCTAAAGTGTATATCTTGGAGTCCAAAAATTGATTTTCCATTTTTATAATTTTTCTGTGATTTACTTTGATTTTTCAAAGATTCAACTGAAATAAATAAAAAAGTAAAAAGACAAAACCACTTTAAAATCACTCCAGAGGCAAAAACGCATGGTTTGGACAGTTAGAGGATTGCCTGGTTTACAGTTCACGGAGGAAAAGGAAAGGAAAAGTAATATTTTTCTTATCAAATGGACTAAGCTCAAACAACCTAGTTTCGAATTGGCCCATAAAATCTATCCATGAGCTATGGCTGATGTACAAACTTATGGTGAAAAACAGACTCGTTCCAGCATTATTATTACGATGATGTGTTGTGTCACTAATTCTACCATGTTTTCACACCCGTTTGTTGTGGTAGCTGCTTAGAGAAGCATCTTGTATGAGTTTGTAAAAAGATGGCACCATCAGCACAGGGAACAGTTGAGAAGCAGAGCTCCAGTACCTCTATAGTCAAACTAATGATTAGTTAAACCAAGTTCTTTCAAAATGCCAGCATAATGCGAAGCTTCAGAAACGTGGCTGACAGCCACGTTCAACATTGATATTTCTAGTTTTGACAAGTTAAAGAGTTACGAGGCTCCCCTGGAGGCCGGGTCGGCACTAAACAAGCGGTGTCGAGTGTCTGCTTGGTGATACACTGTCAGGCTAACACAGTGACATGCCGGTTTCAGTTTTATTCCTCGTCATCTGCTGTTTGCATCGCGGGGCCGCCGCCCAGGGTGCCGGGTAGCTGCTCCCTCCTCTGGAAGTCAGTCAGGCCTTTTGCCACTCCCAGTGACGCGCACACACCTTACCTCTGTGGTCATCCGGTGACTTTGAGCTCATCGCTTCTTTGCGCCAGAGAAGCCACAGCCGGCAAAGCTCAGCAGAAATGCAGCCAATCTACCGATTCTCGAGCTGGGATGCAGATGCTCGTAAGCATCATAGTATGAATGCTGAGGATAGGCAGGCTGCCTTGATTTGGAGATTTTTTTTTCCTAACAATCAAGAGTGTCTAGCCAATTTTGTTTACAAAAATATGGTGTGAGGGAGCCAGAAGCTACACCTTTTGGATTTCCCTTTGGTTTTGGAAACTGCTGCCATGCATTCTGCAGCTTTGTTTTGGGCAAATTCAAGGGCTCAAGCGGGTTTTTTGATTTGAAAGCATGTATTTTCTTTTTCTTTTTGCAGCTTTTCTGCAAACATAAAAGGGTCGTAGAACATTAGGTTAAAGTCAGTTGCAACTTGCAAGGCACATTATCGAAAAAGAAGCGGGTGCTCTGCAGCATATAAGGATCGCAGTTAAAGTTCATCGAGTTTGACAAGCTCGGTGCCTGAAAATCGAGATGTTGCTGCTTGTTCAAAATTTCTCTTTATTGCCATTTGGTGGCTTTCAGCTTCCTTTTCAGCTTGTCTCAAAGCATCCAGCTGCTTCTTCCTCAAAGCAGCCTCATTATCTAGCCACCTATGGAATTTTTAATAGCTTAGAGAGCATATATGATGAAGTTCAGAACTATATATGAATTACTAATTACTATATAGCAAGATTACACGACAAACTTAGCAGGATAAATTTGGCTAGGATAACTTACATCACGCATGTTCATGAGACTTTTCAACTCCACCCATTAGCAACCCGTTTTACGATTGAGCAAAGGCAGTTTGAGAATTTGCAGGTCCATCACATAAGTAATATGAGGAAACAAATTCTCTGTACAGTGCAACTGAGAGTAGTTGTTGAGGCTCCATACTCCATCATATGAATATATACCAGAGATCTATTTGAAAAGATATCATTACTTTCAGAGGAGCACTCACCTCTGTCCACCATTTACCAGCCATCGTAGGCTGCATGGCATAACGCCATTTGGTGTCAAAGCTTCCAACTGTTGCATTGCTTGCGCTGGAAATTCAAGCTAGTCGAAGGCATGCTGTAATGGGAATGGTCGAAAAATATTACAAAGATCATCTAGACACCAGGCAGGGTCTACGCACATCAAGAGCTCACCATTCCCCATCTTCAGCTCCACGCCACGAGCTTGAGCTCTGAGTGCACCAATGGCCAGCAGCTTATGGGAATGTGAGCAGTCATCCAGTCCCTGCTGCACAAGACTGTCAGAGTGGTGATAGGAAGCAAGCCATTACATTTCAGTAATGCGCCAGCAGCAACATTAGCAATTCATCAGGACAAAGCACGCTTATCTATGGAACAGGTACCGCCCTGTACTGCTTTCTTATTCAGAATTTCAAGGGAGGAAGCCGTCCTAACGAGTAGCCGAAGGAGCTACCTCAGACTGCACTCCAGCTGAATAATTTTGGTGGTAATACCGGGCCTTGCGGCGTTGCTGGGCACTCTCTCAGATTGCGTTGCCGAATATCTCTCTTGGGATTAATGTTATGACCTGCAGCGGTCACAAAAAAAAAGACATTAGCATCATAAACACAAACAAACCTCCCAGTATTATTAAATATGGCTAGTTTCTTTCGAGATCCAACTTAGAACAGCAGCGGCCCAAATCAGGGGGTAAACCTGCAATCAATCAAGATAAAGGGTAATGGACAACTTTGAAGCCACTGAATTTTTACATATTGTTCACTACTATTAATATAGTTGCTCAGATAGTCCCTACCATTGTCATAATCAACCTTCTCACCTTTCAAGGTTAAAAAAATCTAAATTCCCCAAAAACAAATCTTCTATTTGCAAGCGGCCTTTGCATGCTACCTTGCTGGGCATGGCTCCCTTGTAACAAAAGAGAGGAATGCGATAACTTAACATGCCCCAAAAATCAGACAAAATCAAGCATCCATTTGCAAAAATCATTAATCCGATGAATGTTTCTGACGTGTAGCTACACAAGCATGAGGGATCACATAATTACAGGATAAAATAAGAAATAATGAACTCACCTCTTGAAGCTCTTTCTCCATATCAATATATTCAGAAATTCCAGGGGTCATCCTTTTCTCCTTGATAAGCTTCTTAACACAGAGCACGATGGACGCTAGAGGTATACGGTAAAAGGCCAGAGTTTGCAAGAAACAAGCGAAATTAGCGCCAAACTTTCATTGGGAAATAGGGATAACAAGGATCACCGCTAATGCAAACCTCACTATTAATCGGTGACCAGCTCAAAGTCAAAGTGTTGGGTTGCCAACGCGATGATTTTATTGGCAGTTTCCATACAGAAGAAAACAGTGCACCACCTCTAATTCGAGGTGGGCTGCCGCGAGCTCGAAGCTCTGGAACTGAGAGATGGCAGCTATGCGTTGACTTTCTAAGTGCTTTAGCAGATGTTGGGCCTACCAGCCAGATCTGGAGCGTCCATGGCTTTTACGTTGATCCGGCGGCTACAGAGAAATCCGGCGGCGTGGCCTGAACAAGAATGAGGTTCCATGTTGTAAACGTCGACAACAAAGGTCGTAAACCGAAGAGGTAAATGTATGTAATATCGACTGGATTATACTACCAAAATGGCTAAATCCTATGTAAGGAAAGTAAAAATGAGTTTATATTTGCTAATTCAAGGTAAAGGCTAAGCTCGACCCTATTTATATGCCGGGCACAATACTTGAACATGCACATAACCGGGCAAACCTTTGCTAAGTATAATCTTATTACTTTCAAGCGTTTTGGACACCGAATGAAACTTAAATTAATCAAACCCTAGACTAGAATCAGCGCCGTATCCATCCATAATCCAGGAATCCGGTTTACAAGTTACAACCACACGCGAATCCTGGACCGCAGGCAGACCACGACACTCGCTAGAACGGATTGGAACTAGAAGCAGAATCGCAGGCAGAACGTAAAAAAGGGGCGCGAGATCGAGGCGAGGGAGCGGGAAGAGACCTCGCGGGCTGCTCTTTGTAGGTAGAGGGGTTGGAGGCGAGCTCCTCCCGCTCAGGTCCTCCATGCCTGCCGCGGCGCCGATTCCGCCGCCCTCCTGTCTGACGCTTCTCCCGCCTCGATTCGATTCGATTCTCTCTCTCTTTCCCCCAATTCGAGTTCTGTTTTTTCCCCTCCCCCTGTTTTCCGATGGGATGGGATTTTTATTATGAGCAAAAAAAAAGATTAGAAAAAGGCCGAGTCGTGCTCGTTGCCCCAATCTTCAAATGGGCCTGGCCTCATCCTGGTGCTTTTCAAGCCCAACTTCATTGGCACCATGGGCCGTAAAAAGAGATAGTCAGCTTAGTTTGGGGGGATATGTTTTTTTTGTTCAAGAAAAAAAGAAAAATATTCTTCTAATCTCTTGTATCCAAGGATTGTGAAAACTAAAATGGATATCTTCAATATTAAGCCATTGAATATATCTATTCATAAACTGATACAATGATGTCTTGGGTGCACCATAGTGTATCTATCATTCAAAAATGCTTGATTAAAAAGGTTATCAAGCATCAATACACGAATCGCTTTGTAGACGACGACTATGATCGCTTACGGCTTACTATATATAGAGGCTCGTAGCTAGGCCAATGTTCTGGTTCTATACAGAGCATCCAAGTTTAAGGCTTTGCTCATTTCTTCCCGTACCTATTTGGTCATCACTTGCTAATTAAATTAAACTATTAGTGTTAGCACTAAGATGTCACCTAAGAAAGTGGCTATTCTCTTTCTAGTAGCTTTCACAGCAATTTCTTCTCTTATTTACTGTGACTAGTGGATGCTGCGATAAGCCATGTACAGTAAACAAAAAACTACATCTTGCACGTATGTGGGCCCTACATCATGGCATCAAACCCCCGTAGGCTGCCACCTAAAAGATGATCCATGTTGTGCGGCCGTGAGAACGTACAGAGCCACGGCGAGGGATGATGCAGTGTGTCATCGATCTACTAACACACGCAGAGAGTGGGCAATACAATCCAACACAGTGATGCTGTATTTGACAAAATATTGCACACAACGTTCATCTAAAACTCCTCTTCCATCTGCTGAGGTAAAATAATCATGTTGTTCATGATTCTTTAATTTCATACTAATCCCTCACAACATGCAAGTGTAGGAGAAGCTAAGAATAATGGTCATTCAGTAAATCATGTTTCCTTAATCACTTACCAGGTCATGGTGTAACGACGCTGAAACAAGGAAGTGCATGGTCATCGCTACTACAAAAAATTTCTGGATCGTGAGCGATTGTTTTAAATCGAATGTTGATAAAACCGCTAATTGTGAGTAATAAAATTGATTAAAGCATGGCCATTGTGACTTGTATGATTGTATCTTGGTGTTCCCCTAGCATGGTATATACTCTCACTAAATGATAAGCGGGAGCGTTAATTTTGGATTAGATTAAGCGAATATACTCAATTTGGTTTGATTAGCGAATATACTCAAACGTTGCAATAGGGGAAAAAATCACCACATGTCCTTCACTAATCTCTACTACATCAGAATTAAAAGGAGAGGGACCACATATCTTCATCTGGTGTGGCGTAGTCTATCACCTCTTTCATGTGTCAGTTGTTCGCTACTCCCTCCATCCATCCTCTCCTCACAACCCTTACCACACGCACGGGGCATTTACCGTTCATTGTAAGCTTCCATAATTATATAATAGTTTTTTTCTCCAGTTGTAACACACGGGCACATTTTGCGGTTACATAAAATTAATCAAAGCATGATTGTGTCCTTAATATTCATGAGGAACAACATTCTCCCAGATGATTTAGTGGGAACTATCTGTTTGGTTAGATTTGATCAAATAATTTGACTTATTACCTCCCTAGTAGCTAATAGGGTAATCCATAACTATCATTACCTGCTTGTGCCAATATAAGAAAAGGACTTCTACCTTTAAAATTCATCCCAAACTATTAAAAGATGAGTTGGTGCTTCATTGAAAGGCATCAATTGGTTAGAAAAAAAAAAAAAAACTTTTCTTCGTAACTTTGGTGATTGGTTAAGGTGAATTTTTGTTCCTAAATAGGAGGCACTAATTGTACAAATTGTCTTGGTACTTGATTGAGGGGTGGTTAGCTAGTAGGCAGTAATTAATTATGTTATTTTAATCTTAGTGCTTGTTTGAGGGGGATTATAGTTATTCTTATTTCTCTCGTCCTTAATCTAAAGTCCCTAATATTTTGTTGAAGAGAATAGAAGCGATTGAATGTCCATGCATGTTGTGAGTGTATGTTGTACTGTGTAATTCAAAAATGTGACATGTGTACATTCGTTTTGGAATACACCGTACAAGGAGTGACGTGACACACACGCTCACATGATGGTTTTTATTGTGTATGTCATGACACGAGAGAAGAAAGATGTATGTGGCATTTGTTTTGGGAGGAACTACTTTACAGTGCTCACAAACCTTTTAACTATCCAAAAAAATCTCATCTCTGTTAGGATCCTCTACTATCCCTCCACCCACCCACTAAACAGTAAATTATTATTCTCGATCTCTGCAGGTAACATTGTCACTTACTCTATTTTTTTTTCCAAATAGAAGCAACAATTTAATTAATAATATCTTCTAGTTTTCTCTCTTCTTTAATAAATGTGTAGCCGCCTAGCTGAATATTTGGTCGGTGTGATGCATAATTTGAATCTTAAAAGGGTGTTACATGCATGTTCCCTGCAAACTTCTAACTAAATCAACCATTTTTTAATAAACCACCATATAATTTAAAAATCAGATCTAGTTACTGGCTTCTGTGCATGAGGCAAGGCGTGGACTACCGTGGACCACCTTAAAAATTGATCAAGGTAAAACTATAAGTATGATGAGCAAACTAAAATTATGAAATTTACATATCGACCATCCTATAATTGGCCTTATATATTTGACTTGGGGTATATAGTCGGTGTTGATGATAAATGAATACGGGTGTGGATATTCGTCTCTCAACAGCGCAGTTGTTCTCAGGTTAAATGTGGGTCTGGCAGAGTCATCATTAAAACATTGAGCCCCCGCCCCAGAACATGAGAATGGATGCTTCAATATTACTCCCTCCGTCCCTATAAAAGTGTCATTTTGAATTTTTCTATCGAGTTTGACCATTCGTTTTTATTCAAATTTTTTTTCCATGCAAATAATAAAATAATAAAATTAAATAATTATTAAAGTATCTCTAATGACAAAGTAAGTCATAACAAAATCAATAATATTTATACAAAAAATTTGAAGAAGACGAGTGTTCAAATAAAAATGGTACGAAAACCAAAGTGACACTTTCAAAGGGACGGAGGAGAGTAAAGTCATATCTTAAAACTGAAAATGGATACCTTCAATATTAAGTGTTGGCATTGAATACCTCTGGAGATGTCTCCATAAATGATACAATATCTAGGTTGCACGATAGGGTATCTATCTTTCACAAGGTTCAGTCAAAAAGATTTAGGAATTAAACCTTTTGTATACTACGAACTGTGTGCTTTGCCTCCTATATATATAGCATCCAAGCTTAGGGGCTTTCTTCATTCACCTATTTGGCAAGTCCGCACCACTTGCTAATTAAATCATATTAACACTTTGATTTTTTCTCTCTAGGAGAGCTGTGCAACACACTGAATAATATGTTACTTAACAAAGTAGCCGTTCTCCCTCCTACTAGTGCTGGTACTAATTCCTTTTGACCATGTGAGCGGATGTAAATGTACAAAGGAACAAAAGAAGGTCATTTGGGGAGCATGTGAGCCCTACTTCGTGAAATCAAACATCCCTATGCGTCCACCCAGCACAAATAATCCCTGTTGTCACGCTGTGACAATACTGCAGAAACCACGGCGAGGAATGATGCAGTGTGTCATCAATATACCCAACCGTATGAGAAGAGGCAATATGATGCATCAAAAAGATGCTATATATAAAAAGATTTTGCACAACACGACTCTCATCTCATGCTTCAACTGCTACATAAAGGTAAAAAATCATGTGTTGATAGTTCCTTTCATACTTAGTCCCTCACAAAATGCAAGCATGGGGATAAGCTAAGACATTGGTCAATGATTTTCTCATGATTCCCTGTCATGGTGCAAAAGTTCCTGATGATGAAGTAGTAGTGGAGCATGCATGGTCATACTGAGGAGTCTGAAAGAAGATATACCATACACCCGGTAGCTAGTTTAGAAATATAATGAAATAATAAATAATGGATCAAATTAAACTATTGTATGTCTCCCAAAATGTATGGTAATTTCATATAATTGTAAAAAATAGTCTATTAACTCTAAATTGAGTTAATAGCTCATTACATTTATTAAATTGTGGAGGAATGTGGAGATAATGGGGACAAACAGATGGCCAAACGGTGGCACTGGCCTAATAAGACATGCCCAATGATTCTCAAGAAACAAAGCATGATTATCTATAACTAACTTTTACTAAAATGACCGTGCATTGCACGTACTGAAGATAACCAAAAGAAACCAAAGCACACAAAATCAACTTATTACACATGGCAAAACAATTCAAAAAACTTTTGACAACTTGCCCCTTCATCTAAGCACCGGCTAGCGTAGCAATTTGCAAGGTCTGCCTAGACCTGTGGGCAATACTCCCGAACTGTCAGCTTAGTTGTTGGCGCTGTCTAGGCCAAACCATCGTTGGCAATACATTCCATACCATCATCCCAAGTCAGCTTGAGTGCATTCAAAGCCGTATTTGTGGGCAATGCACTGTGGGCAATGCTCCACAATGGTCAGCTTTTAGTTCTAGAAGCAACTTTATCCACGATATACCTTCTTATAGCCACCACTGCTCTAGCCGCATTCTCGAGCTCAAACTTGTCATCAGGGCAAGCCCAAACCATTATAGCAACATGTAGACCTACCATCACCAATGGTATCCAATGTAAGGCTCTCGAGTGAGACTGCGCTCTTGACAATGCAACATGTTAGCTCAACCAAGCTCTTTGTGGGTGGAATCCTGAGATCTCCATACTCTTGAGGTGGTCGTGGCGCCGTTCTGGTAGCTCCTTCAAATCTGAAGAACCTACCAATTCATGCTCCATATCTGGCGGAGGTACCTGAAGACAACGTAACATTAAAACTAGGAAGTAGAAAAATTGAAGCACCCAAATGAGCATCTATTAATTTGCTGGATATATAGGATGGATAGGGCCTTTACGTACCTCCAACCACCAAGTCTCTAATGAAGGAGACGCATCCAAGAAAAGAAATCAGAAAGAATAAACGTAGGATGGCGACAAGGTCGATGAATAAATCTGAATGTACAGGTGCTTTTAGGTTGACGAATTTGGAGCGCAGCATTGGCGTATTCTCCTGCACAAAAGATTATATGACATGTTCAGATTAATCATGCACCTTCACATACAACGGTATATATGACTATTGTCGATTGTATGGATACTTTGCATAGTATACCTCATGGCCCGAACATAAAAGTCAGAGTCTCAAGATTTGGCATAGTGGATGGAAGCACAGCACGAGCATACCGGACGCAATTCCCAAAAATCAACCCCAAGACCTTCATCATTTGTGATGCTTCTCCAAGCTCGAGTTTTTGGAAATACTCTGGAAAGACTAAATCCCTAGAGATACTTGGAGCTTTGTTCTCTATATTTTCATAGCATAACATCGATCAACTAACAGGTAGCTGAGCTTCTGCAGCACCGGAGGTATCTTCAGGGAAATTATTTCTTTGCACTCATTGAGCTGCAAACTCTCTCTCCAAAGCAAGGGAATTGGAAAGAAGGCACTCTAATTCATCCCCCGTGATACTCACAGAACACAGACGCAAACTTTGTTAAGCTCCTCAAGGGTCCAAGTCCCCAGCCCTAGGACGGAAGACACAATAGTCAAGTTGAATAGACCGAAATGGAGTTTCTAACCCCAGCAGATGATAAAACTGAGCATTGGAAGTTCTGCTTTAAAAGCTGCCCAAAGGAGTTGTGCTTTTGAGGCAGACAAAGGTTGAGCTCTTGAATCCCTCCGCAGAACGGAGGTATCTTCAGGGAAGTTATCTCTCTGCAATCCTTGAGGTCAAGCGCTCCAAAGCAAAGGGAGTTGGAAAGAAGGCACTCTAATTGATTCCTCGTGATACTCACAGAATGCAGACGCAAACTGGTTAGGGCTTGTAAAGGGGCCCAAGATCAGCCGTGGCACGGAAGGCGCAAGAGTAAAAGATCAAAAGACTGAATTGAGCTTCTAACCCCCACAGATAAAACTGAGCATGGGAAGCAGTACTTTCTAGATATGAATGGAGTCGCAAGAGTCAACTCTTCAATCCCTGGTTTAACAGCAAACTTGAGCCACCAGTCGATATGAGGAAAGCAAGTGTATTCATCACTTAGTGAAGCCTCTCAATATCTTCACGCCAGTTCCTGAGTGTTTTTTCGGGATGCCTTCTATTCTCCGGCCTATATTTCCATTTTGTTTCCAAACTGTTTTGAACTTAAACTCAGTTTGGGATAACATCTCCATGAACTTAGAAAGGCCTCAGAAAGGCAAGCGCACGAGCAGCAGCATCCAATGGCATTAAAAGAATGTATGTGACGCCAGACATCCTGCATGCAACAATGATGAGAGAAAATTTCAATATTAAGGTCAAGTGGTGTTTCAATCAATCAGATAAAGGCAACAGGTATGGAGTTTCAATCCAATCAGATAAAGACAACATGTAGGTCTCAGGATGCTTACAAAAAAGGAGTTTATATTATAGGAGTGGTGTTTCAATCAATCAGATAAAGGCAACAGGTATGGAATTTCAATCAAATCAGATAAAGACAACATGTAGGTCTCAGGATGCTTACAAAAAAGGGAGTTTATATTATAGGTATATGTTTAAATTGCCAACTCAATGTAACAGTGGCAGGTAAACTTAGCAATTCACAGTGAAGGTTATGCTAAAAACAAATCACAGAGAAGATTTATCTGTAACAATATTATTACTAGAGGTTTTTATAAGCGGGGCTAAGGCCTTTGGTCTTAACATTTCCTACTAGGGCTTTATGACAATAGAACAAAAACACATACTCTGCATATAACCACACAGAGACAGAGTAGACAATACATCTATCAAAAACCCAAGAGATGATGTCTTATTGTGCACATCGTCATGTCAAAATCACACAGGTGAGAGATCTTAATTAGGCTAATATGTTTATTTGTTTTTGCATATTTTCAATTCATCAAGAGACAACAATACAGCATCAACAGGCACATGCCTGATTGTTATCCTGTCACTACTCTACCTGAAGCAAACTACTCAAGAAGAAGGCGCGTAAAAAGCTGACTGAAACAAATCCCATCTACTGTAGCACATCCGGCAACAGCGAGGAAGCAGAGTACCCGTGCTCTGCTCTTCGTCCCCAAGTATGTCTTCCCACCCTTCCCCAATTACAGTTATCCTAACACTGATTATGCAGATATGCTCAGGTTCTGCATGGTTTTGTTTTTTCCTGAAGGAAGCAGGAGGGGTTTTTAGGCCTCTACTGATATATTTATTAGAGAAAAAACACACACAAGGTTCAACAGATACAAAACAAGTTAAGAGACAAGGGAAAACAGTTCTGCATGTTTAGATCTTGAGCTCAAGAAAACCAACAAATAAATAGAATAGCCCCCTTGAGATCGATTCGTATTACCATACCCTCAGGAAGGCATGGGGGTTGAATGCCCTGATTTTGTCCCTCTTGAGAATCATCCCTCACCAAGTCGTTCAGAGGAAGGTGAGTCCTTACTTTCATCCGCTGGGTAGCATCGAATCCATCTGCAAAGCCAACAAGCACGGTTAACATGATAGCCTGCTACACCTCGAAACGTCGATCATCAGTCATCAGAGACATAGACATGAGAACTCCAGCTGAAAACACCTCGAAATTAAAACGATAGAGTTTTATTAAACTTACCTTCCAACAAGCCAGCAGCGCCGTTCGCCTCACGAGACAATCGTCGACGTGAGGAGGGGAGCCGACGAACGAGCACCCGCGTCGTCGTCGTCGTTGGCCTCGCTGAATGCCGCGCGGCAACGCCATGACGACGGCGTGAGCTCCGGCGACGACGTGATAGGTCGTCACGGCTGGACAAGGACTGCTTCCGAGATCAAGATCGTAGGAGTAAATTTATTTCAGAAGAAGAGTTTTCTTCGATAGGAGATCACCATGTTTTCCCTAAAATTAATTTATGGTCCAGCTTTGTGCCCCGTGGGCTCAAAACGCTTCGTGTGTAGGCCTGTTTACGTAAACTACTAGTATATCATCAGATCATGGCCCATGGCCTTTTTGCTTTAACCATTTTACTTTTCTATAAAGATTTTTATTTTTTTAAGGAAAAGTTGCTTTTGACAACCTAATCCATCATCTGCAAGATACATTTTGCCTTCATATGTTACTCGATTTCTTAGATAGTTATTCATCTGTTCTTCTTAGTTTATTTATTACTGCTTTATATGATACACTTTATTATTTTTGATTCATTTGTTCGGTTCCTCTTATTTGTTTTTGGTTGTTAATTTGGTATTTTTCTTGGTTGATGCAGGAAAATGGATGCAACGGAAATGGGGAAGGCCAATAGCAAAACAACGAGTCATGTGTCCAATTTTATATTTTTGCATGATAAATTATGCAAAAATTGATTTCAATTTGTGATTTTTACTTATAGATAAAGTTTGCTGAATTATTGATTGGTGGCCATCGACGACCGAAGAACTAAGGACCTACTTTTGCACATTTTTTTATCTTATTACTCTGTTGTAGTCTGTTACGTTAATTATATACTCCTTCCACTACTGACTTTTTCAAAAAAAAAAAAATTGACATGACTCCCTACTGACTTTTTTTGATAATACGTATCTGTATTTGTATTAAGGAAAAAACATATCGATGGTACACAAATACATACATACAAACTGGATACAGAGACAGCTGTAAGCTGCCAAACTACTAAGACCCCTAAAAAGAAAAAAAAACTACATAGATGCCCGCATTGTTCCTTCGTGATCCTTCTCGAGTTGACCGCCTGCGCCAGCCATCACCACCGGAGAAAACCGTCGAGATCCACCATGGCGCCGGAGAAGTCCGTTGCCTGCTGGCTTGCAATGGAGTCGAAGTAGACACGTTCGAAGCGAGGATGAAGCCATGGCGTGATGAACCATCGGCGGGCGGCGCCCCACTTCACCGACTCGGTTTGAGCTTCCGGCCGGCGACCACCATCGCCCGGCGATAAAGAAGCCAGATCCGGCCGCCACCAACCAAAGCCACGCCGCAGACGACTCCGCATCCAAGCAAAAGAAGAGGCAGAGCGACCTCACCTGGAAGGCGATGAACGCCGACCTCGGACTCCCAACGAAGAAGCCCCAACCTCACCGATGGCGGCTGAGGAAGACGCCGCCCGGGGCGAGAAGAAGGCGGGCAAGTCTTGATTCTGCTACAGCGTCGGCTTCTTCGCCTCGTCGACTACCGCCTGCACACACACGCCGAGGAGGAACATCCCGGCGAGACCTAGCTCCACCATCGGCGATGGCGAGCAAACCCTAACCCTAGCCGGTGAAAAACGGCGGCGTCGGCGGGACAAAAGAGCTTAAACCTAAGCCTATACAGTTCCTCCCCGCCAGGGCCGGCACCCCTCCCATCCGCCGCCAACAAGGGCGCCGGAGGAGGGGGGGCGGATCGACGGAGGAAAAGCGGTCGCCCTCGAAATTCGCCTTTCTCACTGTAGGGAGGGGAAAGACGGTTCGGACCCTTCACTTTGGATTTCGAATTCGACTCCACTACAGGCTTTAATGCCACATTTGTCTACAACATAAATAATAAATAAATAAAATCAGTTTATAAAAATATAATATACAATCAACATTTCACTTGTAGGACCGCGGGCACAGCCAAGCACTGCCTGTTTGTCTCGGGGATTCACTTTCGTCATGAAGGTTGCTCTGCTACTGGCCTATCAAGCCGCTACTAGGACGGCTAGAATCCATGCATGAAAAAGAAACCAAACAAAGCAGCTATAAAAAAGTCATAAACATAAACATGTCCATGCCTCACGTGCACATCCACAAGTTTGACAGCTTCCAATCCTCAACATTGAAAGAACTAAGCACACTTCACTTAGCTAAAATTTAACATTATTATAAACATGACAACACACTTCATCTTTTACCGAACCACTTTCATCTTGACTTCTCTGCCTATGCAGAACCATCATCCACTGCGGTGGCAATACACCGTGGCAAGGCTCGATAACGGTCAGCTTAGTTGTAGGTGTCCCTCAATATACCTTCTTATAGCTGCCGCCGCTGCTGTAGACGCCTCCTCGACCTCAGATTTGCTATAAGACATGCAACAATCATCCCAGCAACATTGAGAGTTACCGTAACGAAGGGTGTCCAATGTAAGGTACTCAAGTGAGACTGCGCTCTTGACAATGCAACATGCTAGCTCAACCAAGCTCTTTGTAGAGTTGAATCCTTTAATCTCCATAATCTTGAGGCAGTCATGGCGTCGTTCAGGCAGCTGTGTCTCAAAACGCGAAGAACCTACCAATTCATGCCCCATATCGGCCCGGGTACCTGAAGACAAAACCACATGAAACTGAATCAATGGATGCAATCCATTAATTTGCTGAAATGTAGGAGGGGCAGCGCCTTGCCTCCAGCCACCAAGTCTCCAAGGAAGGAGACGCATCAAGAACAAAGCAGAGAAGAATAAGCGTAGGATGGAGGCAAGGTCCGGTTTTGGAAACAATCTGAATGCTCAGGTGCTTGAGGTAGTAGACGAATTTGGAGGGCAGCATTGGTGTATTCACCTGCACAAAAGATATATGTCATCATGTTCAGATTAATTAGTATAGGCATGCACATAACGGTGGTAAGGCTACTGATGTACAGATGTATCGCCACCGCTTTGCAGTATACCTCATGGTCGAACCTAAATAAATTGTCTCAAGATTTGGCATCATGGACGGGCTTACAGCACGGGCATAACGGATGCAATTCCCAATATTCAACTCCAAGACCTTCATCATTTGTAACGCTTCTCCAAGCTTGAGTTTTGGAAATACTCTGGAAAGGGTAAACCTAGAGATACTTGAGATTTGTTCTCTATAATTTCCATAGCATCACAACTATCAACCAACAGGAATCTGAGCTGCTGCAGCACAGAAGGTATTTTCAGAGAAATTATCTCATCGCACTCAATGAGCTGCAAACTCTCAAAGCAAGGGAGTTGGAAGAAGGCACTCTAATTCATCCCCCGTGATACTCACACATTGCAGACACAAACTTGTTAAGCTTCTCAAGGGGTCCAAGTTCAACCGTAGGACGGAAGACACAAAAGAGTTAAGATGGAAAGATCGAATTGAGTTTCTAACCCCAGCAGACGATAAAACTGAGCATGGGAAGTTGTGTGCTCTTCAGGCAGGGGCAAAGTTTGGAGCTCTTCAATCCCTGGTGTAACAGCAACCTTGAGCCATCCGTCAATATAAGGAACCGCTGAGCCTTAGCAAGCGCCAGCGGAGCCGCCGCCAGCGCCGCAAAACCTGCCGTGGCGCCCGGAACATGGAGGGAGCCTGTGCGGCGGAGGCTTTCCCTCACCACCATCGCAAGGCGGTGTCCCCTGCCCTGCTCCAACCTGCCGGCGCCCGGAACATGGAGGGAGCCTTGTCGCGGCGGAGGCTTTCCTCTCCACCATCGCCAAGGCCAGTGTCCGCCCTGCTCCAACTCGGTGGGCAGGGGCACGCCAGCCGTCGCCGCCAGGCCGATTCGCCGCGGACTACACCAACTTCGTCAGGGGACACCGCCGCAGCCAGCGCGGATCGCCGCGACATGGCCACGGGCAACAGCGAGGACTGCCGGGCAGATTCTCATGAAGCGCCCGGGAGTCATCATGGAGGAAAGAAGACGTCCGGACTCTTGCGACGACCAATCCTGCAGTGATGTCCACCGTTCGGGGGGGCTCAGCTCAACGCGCCATCGCCTATCGCAGCGCTGACGGCCTTGTGCGGCCCGGAGGACATCCCGACACCGGGGAGCAATTCAGGCATAGTGGAGCATCATCCGCAGGGGGAGTTATTTGTGTTCATCATGTTAGTTGCCATGCTAGTCGCCGGTGTCGCCAAGTTAGTCGTCTTCGTTCTTACGCATGAAGCTTGTTCAAAGCGCTATACAGATCGCCCGATCGGGCAAGGTGGTGGCCAGGGGCCCAAAATCACCTTCGCCTTGGCTTGGCCTCTTTTGCTCCAAAGCCGGCAAACGTCGTCATGTTGCCGCTATGCTGCGCTCCCGGCCCCACATTACCCGGACCGCATAATTATATCTCGCCCCATATGGAATGACACCGCATCTTGCCGCTTTCCTTTGCTGCTGCTTGTATGGATACATGCCCGCTTGTCTTCTATATTGTCGCTGTTGGGAGTTTCTTTGCTCCAAATGAACGACTTTTGTGACGGACCCATCGAGGGAAAAGAAACCTGTTTTTATGGCTCAAAAGAACTGCAAGCTGCTGAATTGGAACGTTAGAGGTTTAAATGACGCCGCAAAGGCGTGATGTCATCAATCAACTGGTAAGAGATACTGGCTTACCATAGTATGTTTACAAGAGACTAAAACCGCAAACAAATCGACGCCACCATTGTCACGCGGATTTGTTGGTCAATGCTTTGCAAACTCTTTTTCTTGCGGCGCTACCGCGGCTCAGGCGAGGGGGCATCCCCAGTTGCAAGAAATGAGAATTTTTTCGCTCTATCCGATGTTCGCCATTCCCCGCACGATTCTGGCGACCATAACCATGAGGGCCAGCAATGTCCAATGGCAGATCACAGTCGTATATGGGCCTCAAGATGATGCGACGAAAAGCTTATGTTCCTCGGAACTAAAGTCCATTTGTACCCACCCATCAGCGATGGCTCATATTGGGAGATTTTAATTTGATATACCAAGCACAAGATAAAAACAATGCAAATCTCAATCGCCCTCATGGGCTCCTTCAAGGCAACAATTGATCACACGGGGCTCAAGGAGATCAAGCTAAATGGACGCCGTTTTACTTGACAAATGAGCAAACCTCCCCCACCATGACCAGGATTGATAGATCATGCCGTGTACTCCGGAATGGGACCTCCTCTTTCATCATGCTTCCTCCATTCAGTCCCTTCCTCATGTCGACCACACGCCTTTGTTACTTCATGGCACACTCGACCACTCCAACAACAATTTCTTTCGCTTTGAGAATTATTGGGTCAAGATGGAAGGCTTCCAGGAGGTAGTGCAAGCTGAGTGGGCAAAGCCGTGAATACCATGCTGCCCATCAAACGTTTGCACATTAAAATGGCGAGAGTGGCAAAGGGTCTAAAGAAATGGCGCAAAGAAAAATAGGAAACACAAGGCTTCAGCTAGCCATTGTGAAGGAGGTTCTTCTGCGAATTGAATTGGCCCAAGAATCAAGGCCGCTATCCTCCCAGAAATTGAGCTCGAGGAGGCGCTAAAAATTAGAAGTACGGGATTGGCGGTCATTGAGAAATCGCGTATGAGGCGCTGAGGTCCAGTTACATACATCCGTTGTGGCGCCAACACCAAATTATTCCACATGAAGGCAAATGCTCGTCGGAGAAAGAACTACATTCACCGCCTCGAAAAGAGGAGGGTTGGTCTTCTCCCAAGAAGAAAAAAAAAAGTGGCCGAAGATTTTTCAGCGAGCATCTAGGCACCGCCACAAAGAAGAACTTTGTCCTTTGATCGCGAGCCTTGGCTACACTCCTAGAGACCTACACCAGTTTGGAGCTGCCTTTTCTCGGGGCCCCAAAATACGCCGCACCATTCACACAATGCCTTAGAAAAGCACGGGGCGGATGGCTTCACGGGATATTCTTCAAAGAGTGCTGGGAAACGATTAGATGACCTATCAGCCGCTATTAACAGCCTTTTTTCAGCTCAACTCCTGTGGCCTAGAACTTATGAACTCCGCAAATATTGTGCTCCTTCCAAAAAGGCGGGCCCAAAAATTACGGATTTCGACCCATCGGCCTCATGCATAGCTTTGCTAAAATCTTCGCAAACCGCCAATGCACTAGCTCCCCACCTTAACTCCCCGGTCTCCAATTGCCGAGTCGTTCATAAAGAAAAGGAGCATACACGACAATTTCTTGTCGCGTGCAAAACAGCGAAGAAAAATGTACAAGGAAAAGGTACGGCGTTGTTCATGAAGCTTGATATCCACAAGGCCTTTGATTCATAAAACTGAGCTATTTACTAGACGCGTCTTCGCGTGCCCTCCGGTTTCGCAATAGATGGTGTGATTGGGTATCCATGCTATTTCGCCTGACTACCCACCGAGAGTGCTCATCAATGGGGTACGGGGTAAGAGTTTCCACCATGCCGTGGGCGTCCGCCAAGGGGACCCACTCTCACCGATGCTCTTCATCCTTGCCATGGACCCACCGTACAAATATGCTTGACTAGCAACACGAATGGCGCCTTGTCCCCCCTTCCTCCACAAATGGCGGATGGAGAACCTCCTCTCAGATGCGGATGACGCCGCCATCTTCATAAATCCTAATAAGGAAGATATCGACGCCATTCAGCGTGATCCTCGGGCCTTTGGAACATCTCCTGCCTACACATAAATTTGGATAAGAGCTCACGTCACCCGACCAGATGTGATAGCATTGACCTAGACCAAGTTAACATCCTTCCTCGTGGAATCGAGCGCCCCTTGCCGATACCTTGGGCTGCAGCTCCACACACGTGTGCTCTACGCAAGGTCCACATCCTGCCACTCATCGAGCCGGATTGGGCAAAGACTTCTTGGATGGAAAGGGAAATGGCTTAACAGAAATGGCCGCCTCACCCTAGTCCATTTGGTCCTCTCGCGATGCCTACCTACCACTTAACGGTATTCCCATTACCGGGCGCGGCTCGCAAAAAGCATTGACAAGATAAGAAGATCCTTCTTTTGGAAAGGCCAGAAGGCTAATGGCGACCTTTGCCTCGTCGGTTGTGCGGTAGCTAGACGAAGGACCTTGGTGGGATGGGGTTCCCGACCTCGACAAGTTCAAGAGGGGCCTTGAGATTGAGATGGTCATGGCAACAATGGGTGGATTACGTCCAAACCATGGGCGGAATGGAGATCCCATGCAATGACCTAGATCGTGCACTTTTCAATGCTTCTACAAGTGTCACCATTGGTGATGGCCACAAGGCGCGCTTCGCATGATAGTTGGCTAGATGGTGAGACCCCAAAATACCTTGCCCCCACTGTTTGAGCTTGTCGGGTTCAAGAACGGTCACATTCCTTTGTGAGCTCCGAATAACGCCTGGGTAAATTCATTCATGGGGCGAATCACCACTTCCTTAAATAGAGAATTTGTATCACTTTTGAGCAGATACAACAAGTACACCTAACACCGGTACTCCCTACACCATCACACGGAGATGGTACAAGCGGCGTGTACTCCACGGATCCGCGCATATAGGATCCAATTTTTCTCGTTCCTATAGAGCTTTTTAGGGAGAGACCTCATATGGAAGGCGCGCACACCGAGAACAAATGCAAGGTATTACGATGGATCATGGCACGAGAGAAAACCCTCACGGCGCATAACCTTGCAGAGGAGGTTGGCCCCATCGGGGAGCATTGCTCCTTGTGTAACGGGCCCATGGAAACATGCCTCCATCTTGCCCCATACTGTGCCCTTTCACCAAAGCTGTTTGGGACCATGTCCTTCGCCAAGGGAGCAGTTCAACGCCAACCTACTCCCTTCAACCGCCGACCCAACACATCTCATCTCCCGGGTGGGAAGAGGCACAAGCTAGGATACCCAAGACCGACAAGACGCTTCAACGGTTTTGAGTCATCTACACCATCTCGAACGTGTGGAAAGAGAGAGGAATAGGAGAATTTTCTCAAACGAGCCGGAGACCCGGTGCAAGTGGGCATCAAGAACGAAAGAGGACATCCCACAAAGGAGGAGGGCCCAAATTGGAGTGTGTAATCTAGTTTTTTTTTGACTTCCTCATCGACCCCGTCCTTATGGCAACGGGGGACTACAAACAATTTCGTATTATAAACTCTATCTCTTATCTTAATTGAGAGGCAGAGCTCCTGCCATTTTACTTTCAAAAAAATTGTAATCATCAAGTAAATCAAGCCATAATATCTTCAAGCCAATTTTAAGTGATTTTTCAGGATGTTGTCGATTCTGCGTCTTACTTTTCCCACCGTAAACTTTTGCGAGCACAGATTTAGTGTGGGATAACGTCTCAGAACTCAGAAAGGCATGAGAGAGGCAGCACGAGCAGCAGCATCCATTGGCATTAAAATGTATATGACCCCAGATATCCTGCAAGCACAATACGGAATCAACTTCAAATTTGAAGTCACCAGTGGATTTTCAATCAGATAAAGGAAACATTAGGAACCAGATAGCTCTGTGCATGTTTGCAAGGGGCAGTGTATTATATGTAATTTGCCAACTGAATATATCAGTGGCAAGTAAACTTAGCAATTGACAAAGAAGTTTTCTCCCTAATAGTGTCACTACAGGTTTTCTAACAAGGAAGAAAAACAGATGATAGCCATTAGCCAGCACAGATTAACTACTATTTTGATATCTAATAATTATCCATCATCCATTCTGCCTGCATTCACACACACAGAGCAAAACAATGTGTCTATCAAACAGACGAGATGGTGTCTTATTGTGCAATATCGTCAAAAATTGACACAGGTGAGAGATCCTACGCTAATGTGATTATTTGCATATTTCATCCAGAAGCAACAATACAGCATCAACAGGCGCATGCCCCCATTATTATGCATAAAACTCAAGTTCTGCACGTTTAGATCTTGAGCCCAAAAACCAACAGAATAGCAGCCTTCAGAATTTCAGCGCGTTGCCGTACCTCAGGAAGGCGTGGGATTGGATATTCCGATGTCTGCCCATCTTGAGGAATCACCATCACCAAGTCGTTGACAGGGTGAGTCTGAGTGCTTTATGCGTCGCGTCAGTGGTAGCAACGGATCCATCTGCAAGCCACCGCAACAAAACATGGTTATGAGCCCGAGGACGAGTAGATCAGAGAAAACAGACAGAACCTCAAGCTATACGACGGCAACAGATGGATTAAGAAGCCTCGATTGGAGACCTCAATAAGTAGTATCCATGTGTGCAGTCTAAATGAATAATTCTAAAACGAAACTTCTATGAATGCAATGCCAGAAGAAAAACAGCAAGCGAGCCAGAGAGAGGCGGATCGAGGGGCAAGATAGTTGAAGCTTACTCGGGGCTTGCTGCTCGCTCTGAATCCCCATGGCGCGCACACACGCACCCTCCTTGAGAGATCTCCTCGCGCGCGCTATGTTTTTGGTCTGGTTTATAACCGATTGGGTTTGGATGAATGAATCGGAATTTGATTAGGACCAGGAAAGGGAAATTGAAGGACTCTGTGTCCCAGTTAGAACGGAACTGAACGAACACCGGCTGCTCCTGATCCGTGCCGACGCGATAGCCCTGACGCCACGCAGCAAAACCGCCTGAGACCGCAGCCGCCGCTGGACTACGGCTGCCCTGCTAGACCTTCAAACCAGCTAGAACAGCATGAAGTTTAAAAGTCAAAAACGACGAACTGCGTGGGACAGGGAGTATCTGATTGATGCCGCCGAAAGCGCGACCCGTGCTTGCCATGGCCAACCAGTCCGAACCAGAACCAGCAGCCTGAGCAATGACAGTGAGCAGCGGTATCCCCGCCGCCCCGGGCGCCATGCATGTCCTCGGCACACTCGCTGCCGCGCGTGTCGGCGCCAACTCCGCCCGCTCCGCTCGTGACAAAAAAAAAAAAACGGACGACTCTGGAGGGGCCTGCAACTGCGCAAGCGCTGAATCAGGCAGGCAGGGAGTTGATGAGGGATCTTCTCCTTCGTTAAAAGCACCATCCGTCCTTTTATGCTGCGTATTAGTAGTACATGTATAGATAAATAAATAACCATAGGAAATCAAAACAACATCACGATGTCGCTCGCGCATGCATGCAGTGACTGCAGTGACGGCAAAAGAATCTCTAGACAGGCCTGTCTCTAGATGTGTCACTAGCGCACGTAGAGCGACGCAGATAATGGGATGGATGATGGTGGAGTTCCACTCGGCCCACTGGGAAAAAAAAAATTGGTCCGTTCCGTCCACTGCGACAAATCAGAGCACTCAGGATTCAGGAGAGATAGTAGAATAAAATAGAAAATATACTTAGAGAAAAGTCCATAACAGAGCCAAGTACTTGTTTACTTAGGCTATAAGTTACATTATAAGAGCTAAAGTATCTGATAGTTAGTCTTCTATTTGTGTCTAAAGATTTTTATTATTACATGTTTCCTTTCTCTTCGCTACTCTCACATTCTATTCCCTACGTCCAAAAAATAGTGATGTTTTTAACTTTCGGACATCCTGTTTAGTCGTTTTAAAATTATTCAAAAATTTTGTGTAAATGTTGAGTTCTATACATAATTGGTGCATAATGAAGAGCTTTAGGCAGATTCGGCTAGAATTGTTGGATGTCAGTTCATGTGGAATGCCCAACCCACTTGACTGGCAGTGAAATCTTATTGGCAGATGAAGGGTCAGAAGTTAAGCAACTACTCCCAAAGAAGCAAAAAACGAGAGCGATAAACAGCTCCCTTTTTGCTCTAGCAACAATACTACTACACAGCACAGCCTCAAAGAAAAGCACTTGCGGTTTTCACACATGACCCCAACTACCTATAACCTGCACAACTAATATGGCGCCGAAATTGGGTATACTGAGCAAGAGTAGGAAAAGTAATAAAAAAAAGATGCACAAATAATATGGAAGTATGGAACCAAATAGCAGATTTACATAACATCGATTATTTTTTTTTTTTTTCATTCAAGATTCCTTTTAACATGGAACCAAATAGCAGATTTAGATAAAACATTTCATTCAAGTTTCGTTTTAACAAATTAATTGGTCCGATAGGCCCTCACAACGGCACAGACCATGACGATGAACCTGATGAACTTTGGACTCCCCAACAAACAAAATCCACTCGCGCACCATCCAAAACTAGGCTACTCCGTCAATCATCTCCACCCCTGCCTCAGCCGCGGAATCGGAGGTGGGGGAGGAGCGGCGGCGGCGATCCGATAGCCACAGCGGAGGCCACGGTAGTTGGTGTAGAGTGTAGCGCCTGCCGACGGTGGTAGGGAGGAGGAAGCCAGCAGTCGGCTAACTACTAACCATGATCTTAATATTGTGTACTTAGTAGGATAACATTGCGCTCCTACGTAGCGGGCGCATCTAGGGGCCTCGAGCCCCCTCGGAAATTCGGGGAGGGTGAGAAGTCGAAGAAGAGGTGGAGGAAAAGAAGAAAAAATAAAGAAAGAGAAGAACAAGAAAAATATCATCCCCTTCAATTTACTTTGTAGTCGCCACTGCACCTATGTGCTAGCTTCCACGACAACACCATTTATCATTCACGCAGAAAGATTCTCCTACCACCACAGTGCGTGTGTACTAAACGATCGCTTGTGATATGAATACTGTTATACTCATATATTACTATTCCATATTACAAGATATCTTTTTTCTAGTTTTTATTGTTGTCTAGTCTAGATATATAATACTCGAGACAACTTATCCTAAAAAAAAATACAAAGACTTTTTGTAAATTAGAATGGAGAAAGTACGTGATAATAAAATAATACTAGCTTGGAGAAATGTTGATTTAGCAAGTTGGGAAAGATAAGACTAGTGCGTATATATGCGCGTGCGGAGGAGAGAGATAACAAGTTAGGAAAGATGATAAATTGATTTAGCAAACATGTTTAACCAAATTTTCAAGGATAGCATGTTCATTTAGCAAACTGTTAGTTTCTCTAGTCAGTGGGAACTGAAGAGCAGCACCACACAATGTGCACCGTGGCACTGGCACGATCGGCGGCAGGGAGCATGCACGCGGCGAGCTGGTTCTACTGCTCATCCGTGCGCTATCTGACGCCACATGGATGCTATCCTGGTACATACTCGAAAGCAGTTGTTTTCTCCTGCATGCTCAGCATTGTGTTTATTATAGTCGTCCAATTTGCATCGAGATGTATGCATCAGGAGAGAGAGGGTATAAACGCCGGGAGAGAGAGTGTTGTAGTACGAATGTTCAAGCATATTTGAATGGTAGATAAGCAATATTGAGCATATACATGCCATCTTGTATAACTGGTGCATACTCTCATCCTACACTAGTAGTTGTACTAGTAGTGTAGAGTATGTAGGAGTATATATATATACATGCATTCGGAGTACGTAGGAAGCAAGGAATTGTAAGCATCGATGTTTCTCCTTGGATCTCATGCATTGGTTCTTCTTCTTCTTTAAGCAACACAAGAAGGGTACGTAGCCACGGACGGAGCGGCCGGGGACATTGATAGCTCGATCGCGTCAGTTGCACACACGTACTCCATCTTGCTTCTTGATTGTATTATCTATTGTACGGGCTAATTAATTAATACTGTATCACACCACTAGTAGTATAGTATTAGTACCCCCATTATATTGAGATAAGAGGCGCCGCGTACGGATCTGGATCTGCACACAACTTGGTTTACTTTAACCGGCGGCGTGTGTGGGCCGTGTGCTAATTGGCTTGCAGCGAGAGTTCGTGAATCGTGATCTGAGTCGAGTGAATTGTATTGGAGCCTTTGCAGAGTAAAGTTTGTCGGCGGCCCTCTACTTTGGCAAGGGAAGGGAGTACGTTTTAATATACCAATTTAATTGCTTGCCTAAATTGATGTAATAAACTATAAAATATTTCTCTGATTGCGAAGGATATGGCATGGGCCACCGAAACCCAGCCCGTTCAAAAAAATACCTGGCTTGAATTGACCAGGACAAAACTTAACATAGGAAATTAATTTCAAAAAAAAAAAAAAAAGAGCAAATAGACTCGTCCCGACGACTCCATTGGATTGGTGCGAGAGCCCCCAAAAAAGAAAAGAATGATTCGATATTTGTTAGACCCAGTGTTTGATCAGGCCTAATAAAAGTAAAATTTATCAAGAATATAAATAGTTCTCTGATCTTTCACCCTACGAAAGCTTGCACCAAAAGAGGGCAAGCTAGCGTGGCCACGTCGCCGGGCTGCCCTCGGCCGGACGGACGGCCCGATCGGGCCAGATCCTGGTCATTTTATAAAAAAGCCCTCGAATATATAGAAAATCAACCCGCAGTCCAGGGCTTCTCACGAGAAAATATTGTGAGCAAGCCCTCGAAGTTTTTTCGAAATCGCGCCACATCCAAGGCCGGCCTCCCTCCCCACTCAGGCCTTCTTGGGCCTTAATGGGCCAAAATAGACCCAACTCTGTTTTCTTTTATCGATTTTTTTTTTACGAATAAATTAGGTAAAACTTTAAAAATGCATAGTAAAACAAATAAAAATCATAAAATAGAAAAATCAAATTGTTTCAAAATCCTCATAAACATATCTATGCAATAAAACCAAAATAGAGCATGTTTTAATTGAAAGTTTTTGTTGTACAACTGTTCCTATGTCTTTTTATGGGTACATATTAAAATCAAATTAAAAACAAAAAAAAAAAAAGAAAATCCAATTATTCGAAACTCTTTATGATAAAATATCATCACATTAAACTTTTGACTACTTAATAAATACTTTTAGCCTCTTTCCTTCAAAAAAAAAGATACTTCCATTTCAATAATAAAAATAAAATATAAACATAGCGAAAGTTACACCGACACATAACTAACCACTATACTCATCCAATCACCCTAACTTTCAATGCATACTAAGATAAAAAATAATAACACACACATGTATAAAAAAATCTTATGTAACCACATTAATCTTATACAATTATTTTAACTGCATATATGAAAACAAAGCCTACATAGTTAACAAAAACCATTTCACAACAAATAATAGCTTTCAAATAAAAAAATCACGGGTTCTACTAGCCATAAGCGGCAACGCCGCGCAATTTCTAGTTTTAGACGAAAGTTTGATCAAGCCTGGATGCATTGAGCCTAGTTTACCAGATGCATTGAGCCTAGCCCACCACCGCAGCAAACACAACTCAAAAAAATCAAGGCCGCTGGGAGCCCGTTTGCTCACCATACCAGGCCCCGTACCAGCTGCCCATCTTTTTGGTCCTGTTTTTTTTTTTTTTTTACAGTCGCTATATAAAACCGACCTCATCACATCACATGGATAATAAATAACTAATGATTCTGTGCATTCATAAACGTATACATGTAGTCTGCTATCAATACCTAATGGTTCCGTACAATACACGGACACATCGCCGCTCGATGCCTCCTCTATCTCAAGATAGAGTCCTCGGTTGAGAAAGGGGACAAGGCAAGATGAAAGATGCAAATTGCAATCATGCAGAGAAGATGGAGCCTTCGATTGAGAAGATGTTGAAGGCGGACAAGGCAGTGATGATCTGATGCAGAGAAGAGGGCCAACTTCGTGGCCTTCGTAGAGTTCAAGATCGACATGGATGTACACAGCCAGTCCTGCACTGCACGTACATACATACACCATCAATGTAAGATCCCAAGAATCCGAGACAAATGAAACGCACGCGAAAACAGTCTCGATCTCTACACATACATGCATCTACTGCAAGAATAGAATATAATGGACATGAAAAATGCACAAGAAATGTAGCCTGTCCTCCTCCAAGGCTAGGAGCCCCGGCGAGGCGGTGAGGAGCGTCCCCGGAGCGAGTCCCAGAAGACGGGCCAGTTGCGGCGCGCCTCGTTCCATCCAAGCAGGGGAGCCCTCCCGGGCAGGGTCCCAGCTCGCCGACACGATGCCGTAGCTCACCCCGGCCAGCGCCGCGCCGAAGAAGACGAACGACACGCCGAACGGGATCCACGTCGGCACGTCCACCTTCGCCACCTTCTTGAGGTAGAAGAACGCCGGGAAGAGCCCCACGCCCAGCGCCAGCGGCAGGCCCACCGACGCCCCCACACGACGCATCATCCGGTTCGTCACCACCTCCGGGATCGTCGCGTCGCGCTCGTCCTCCTCATCATCCTCGTCGTCGTCGTCGACTTTCTCCTTCGACGGCGTCTCCTGCTGCTGCTGCTGCTTCCTGTTGCGACGCCGCCGGCTCTTCCCACCAGGCCGCCCGAGCGTAATGATCTTGGGCTCCGCCGCGGTCTCCTCGTCGCTCCGGTTCCTGCGGGCGAGGAGAGGCCGCGCGCGCCGGCTTGGAGCGGCGGCGGAGTGGGAGTGGAGCAAGAGGGCGATGGGAGTGGAGGTGCAGGCGAGGAAGCCGGCGTGGGCGCGCGGAGGGGAGAGCGGCAGCGGCAGCTCCATGGTAAGAGACTAATCACTTGGTGCGAGAAGGGGACATCTTATCTCTAACCCGAACCAGAGTAGATCTTGTCCTTTAGAGGCCTCGGTATGTTCTTGACGGCCTGTTCACAGTGGCACGAATTCTCTATCAATTCTTAGATTCTTTTAAATCTTTTCTACTTAATGAAATACACGTTTAGAAGTGATGGAAAAAAATCATTTCTATATTTTTTTTTTTTGCGAAGAAAAATCAGAAATCATTTCTATATAACCACTTTGTATATCTTTTTTCTCCCTCATATTCTAGGTACTTTGAAGAGCCAACAATCTTAACAATCTTTAGGTAGCGAAAAGGCAGAGAGAGAGAGGCTTTAGCTAATGAGAGACCAGGATTTATAAAGAACTAATTGAAGGAACTTATGATGTTTTTTTTCCCCACCGAAATCTCTATTTTTATTAGTATGGCAGGATATAAATTAGTCTCTTACTGTTGCTCTAGTATTTTTACGTGGTATTAGTACTCCATCCATTCACAATGTGCTTGTTTTTTTTCTTAAATCATTCATATAATTCATAAGTGACCAAGTATATTAGTAACACCTCTGCACGAAATATCAAATCAAATGAGTATTATTAGACTTACTATGAAATACAGTATATTAGTAACACCTCTATGAAATATCAAATCAAATGAGTATTATCAGACCTTCTATGAACTTCATCAAATTTACACATCACAACAGGGTATTAAATCTTTGACATCCTCTCCTTCAATATCAGTGGGTAAGAGAAACATATGGGCTCCTACTCTCGATAACATATAGTTAAAATAATACTATAACATACAAACTTTAAAATGCTTGTCGTTTTAGACAGGAAGCACATCTCAATCATATGTGAGGCTGACAAAACGCTAAAGCAGATTGTGTAGTCTACAATAAGTTTCAGTTTTTGAGCACGGAGTCAAGCTCAAGAGCAAAACCATCTATAATATATAGATCAACCATCAGCCTGCGCGTAACCGTGTACAGTACCAAGAGTAAAATATTCGATTTACCAGACTTATGGTTGCCATAACCAAAAACCACAAACGCAGGGAGTCAATTATTCAATGCTGCTGTCACACAAAGGTCAAAGCCAACAACAGATTCTGGTATTCATTCATCGCTATAATCATCTCACATAATCTCAACGAGTCATTGTATATAGTACTATACTAGACTCGTGTACTACATATTTCTCGGATCGGCACACCTTCTCAAAGTCAGTACCGTACTCCAGATAGCCTTACCGCTTTTCAAACAATCCTCCAAAGATAAATACAGTTCACAACGCAACATCCATTCCATTTCCTTGCACTCTAAACCTTCTAGCCTCAAAAAAGGGCACACTCCTATACCAGCCTCCCCATTGTAAGCACAAAATTCTATACATAATTGGTGCATAACGAAGAGCTTTAGGCAGATTCAGCTAGAATTGTTGGATGGCAGTTCATGTCGAATGCCCAACCCACTTGATCGGCAGTAAAATCTTATTGGCAGATCAGAAGTTAAGCCACTATACCAAAGGTTAAAGCAAAAAGCGAGAGCAATAAAGAGCTCCCTTTTTGCTCTAGAATGCTCAGGTGACTGCTTATTACGAAAGGGCTCGACAAAAGCTCAGATAAACGCAACTGTTGAATGCTACTCTATACCCCGCTCAAAATTAATTTGCTACTCTATTTCTAATCTTCACGGCCACAGGGAAAAACCCTATATTTGAGGGCACGTTAACCACTGCACAGCACTTTACAACTTTGGAGAATAATTAATTTGCAGCCTCAAAGAAAAGCACTTGGGGTGCAAATGGCCCTTTTCACACATCACAAGCACATCACCCCAACTACCTATAACCTGCACAAATAACATGGAACCAAAATTGGGTCACACTGAGCAAGAGTAGGAAAAGTAAAAAATGATGCGCAAAGTAGTACGGTTATTGGGTTACCTTGACTGTCTGGTCATCATACATGATCCACCGTCCATCCTTGAAGGCAAAACAATGATAATGCTGGCCATAGTAACAAACCTGCAAGTGTAAAAAGCAATAATATATATCTAATGATCCTCATTGACAGACAGATGCCCAAACAGCAGATTTAGATAAACGACTATAAAATTGTAGAGACATGATGTTTACTTAAAAATGCAACACATCCTTACCATGAATCTAGAATTTGGAGAAAATAAATCATTTGGTAGGTATAGTGATGAACCTAAATGAAACAAAAATTGACAACAAATGGAAACTTACGCTACTCTGCCAATTATCAGCTGGAAGTGAATTTTTTTTTACCTCAATTATGTGAACAGCAATAATAATAGTCACATTGACGTTATATGCAGCTGAACTCAATTTCTAGTTGCCTTAAATATATTCAACCTACTTCATATCATATCAGTTCCCAGTCTACGTGATTACTGAAAGCAAGCTCTCAAATCATTACACATCTAACACCAACAAGTGACAGCACAATAAGCTCCCTGGAAAAATGAACAAATAGTATCCCAAGCAAGAGTCATAATCTTATTCTCAAACTAGAGTTATTTTGGTAGTTCCCTAGACCTGAGCAGAAGTTGGGCTGGGCCTGCAAAAAGCACAGGCCAGCTGTACATGTTTTTGCTGCTGCATAATAAATAATATAAATATGCATACTGGAAGAAGATAATTTACAGGTCTAAGAAAACGATAATTTACACATTCAAGAATCAGATAAAACAAAACAAAGGGTATCCTTGGCCATACCACTGACACCAGGGTGTGTTTGCTTCCTTGATCTAGACCACGGTAGAATATGCTAATGTCTATCTCAGTTGAAATACCAGCCAAAGTTGCAGATATGTCATCCACACTCTCTTTGCTGTTCTGCCATCCCAAAACTGAATGAAAGATCAATAGGTAAGTAGAAGGGTATTGCCAAAAATGATCTCACCAAACATAGAACATGGGAGTGTTAGCGCAGAATCATCCCCTCACAAGGCTATATGTGCCAAAAAGTAAGCTAGATCACAATTGCCCAATTGAAGATGGTCAACTAAGAGAATACATCAATCTATTCTACATGACTATAGCAATAATAAAATATATAATATAAAGCATCCTAAGACAATACTGTGAGGTCAAATACTCATCAAACAGCTACTCTACAGTGCAAAATAATTGCAGCCTGAAACATCCAAAAGCCAAAAAAAAGCTTACCGACTGTAAAGACATGTGGGGAAGTAGACAGGATGTGGTGTATATGATTCAGTTTTCCACAACCGCCAACGTCTTGATCACAAGCTAGTTGATCATTCATTATGACAACCTTCAAAAGTTCATCAAATGAAGAATCTGGACACATCATCTGAAGAAGGAATAGTAGCGAACCAATAATTATCATGATTGCACTGTATAAGAATTAAGAAACCACGTATAACACAGCAATAAAAATAGGGAATCATGAGATCTAACCTTCGCAGTTCGAGTGAACTAGCATTGATATTATGGAAAAATGAAGTATACTTGAGCCGCCTAGACTCCATCTTACAATTGTGACAGTTCATCCGTTCATATACATCCATCCCAAAAAGACTATGTGCTATGCAAGAAATATTTGTACAATCCCATGATCCAATAGAATTCTTCTCATGAGATTTACCATGGTGGACAGTACGAGAAGTGTACGACTTATGCAAACACTCAAAGATTACACCCAGTACCTCAGATGCATCATTCATCTGCCCCTGCAATGATCATAGATGGTTACGGCCAACGATAAATAAGAATTTGGATGCTAAAATGCTTAAACAACATACGTAAAACCTTAAATTATCAAGAGAGGACATCAATTTACCTCCTGAAAGAATTTGCTGTTCGGGTAGGATTTGCTCAAAGCAATCCTCAATGAAGTAGGCGCAACAGCTTCTCCCTTGTCCCTTGGCTGCTTTGCTCAGGTCAATGAAGATACCATATAAAGCGCAGACAGCACAAGGATCTTCAACATGCTTGTGCAGCGATGATGTTTTAAGGAACTCGCCTCGAACCGCCTTATATGCCATAGTGACTACGAATAGAAGAACAGTAGGTAAACAAAGAACAGTTGCCGGTCCCATACCTGAATAAGCACATTATGAATCTAAGCATACCTGAATAATCACATTCAAGAAACAATTGTATTCACCAGCAGCATTTTTAAGGCCAGTCCCATACACTTCTGTCCCATTTGAAGTGTTTATCGTACCAGCAGGACAGGCGTCGTATCCTTTAAATGATACGACTTAAGTGAGAAATCATTGAAATTCCACAAGACAAAATTAACATCATTATCAGAAACTTCTGGTCAATGTAGAAACAGAGAAAGAAGACAGTAAGAGAACAGTCCTCATAACATCATATCATCATATATACTTAGGACTTGTTTGGATGTGCATGTATTTGCCTCAATCCACATGTGTTGAAGTGGGTTGGAGTGTATTTGAACTAAGTTCCACTCCAATCCACTTCAACCCATGTGGTTTGATGTAGATACATTGTGCATCCAAACAAGGCCTTGATGGTCTCTCAGCATATAAAGTAGTTATTGAAATTCTTCTCCAGCATTGGTCAAAGTATATAACAGTGATGAGGCCCAGGTAACAATAAAATGCATACTCTTCCAAGAACTAATAAAACTTGCATGAGGAAAGCACATTACAGGCAAAGCAGATTATTTGTACACTGTACAACCCTTGACACAGAGATATATTTTATGATAATACAGAGGTGTTGAATATAAATGCCCATGGATGTTCAAGAGCTGAAGAATGAGACACAAGCATATTCATAGAGAATGGAAACAATCAAAATAAAAAGTGTACCAAGGCTTTTACGCACTGCTTCATCAAGATCTTCTTGAAACCTTTTTATCAAAATCATCCTCGATGAGCACATCCGCTGCTGGTATTGCACCACTGCCAACTGGATGTGAAAAGAACAATTTCACAGAAGTCCAGATCATAAACAAATTTAAAAATATAATATACAGAATCAATTGCATTTTTGGTAATTTACAAGACATATCAAATCAAGGAACGAGAAAGTATAGAATAATTGGAATGAGTATGTAAAAACGCCCATAGTAAACAAAAAGTACAATACTGGTTTGTTTGGTCAACACAAATGCTTACAGAAAGAACAAGAGTATTATAAAACTGAATTAAATATACAACAATAACCGATGCTTAGATGTATTTCAATGCTTTTTAAGCTTTTAGCTATTGAGGCATTCCTAAATGTGCTGAACTTATTTGTTATCAATCTGCTAAGTAAATCCTATTATTCATGAACAAGTTTGTATCGTAGGAAACCAAAAAAAAAAAAAAAAACTCCTATTTAACCAAATAGGCAAGTACCTACTTAGGGCATATAGATATAGGAAGGACATTGTGATACTTGTATGTTTTCAGACCAGGAACACTGGGGTGCTTGTAAAATTTGATACCATGCAGCTCAGAAGAAACAACTACTATTATTGTACATGCAACTGTATGCTAATTTAGTGTGTAAATCTTAGCAGTCTGTTCAAACTTTAAGCCTTCAACTACTATTATCCAGTATTCAAACACTGATATTGAAAATTATTTTATACATAGATTTATGGACCCATGAAAATAGCTACCTTTCTCAAAATTTGTCTTCTCTGTTCCTGCAGAGTGACCTCTATGAACAAATTATGGATCATCTGAAGGCACATGTAGCTGATTCTGTTTTCCAGCTTGATAGCTGTGGTTTGCATAGGGAGCTATTTTACAAGAGCTGCTCCGTCTAGAAGCTTTTCGAACCAAATTGTGGACCAGATGCCCTATCATTGTCGCCATCTTCATAAATAGCACCTGGCACGCCTACAACAATAAACATATAGTAATACATTTTAAAATTGTGAACAGAATTGACAGTGAAAGCTCTTAACTTGTACAGTGCATAACCCACAACCTTGGTAGTACTTCTTCTGTGGTTCACTAGAACTCTTAGAATTTTGGGTGCCAAGATTACTGAGAGGTTTTATTGGTTGTGCATCTTTCCAAACCCCATTCATTTTCAATGTCAACTTAGAGACACACATATCACTGTTGGTTAATGCCTGTGCATCAGATGAATCCAATCCATTAAGTTTCTGGCTGAAATTGTTCTCGTGTAGCGAAAGTCACCAAACTTTATGCCTTCGAGATAAGTACATGAAGAGTTATTGGGCGCACTTTCATGGTTATCCTGATTCCCAGTGGTTGAAAGACGAGCTGTACCGATTAAAGAAGATGCATATGTACTTCTATATTGTTCTGCAAGATGTTTCTGCTTTGCTTCCTCCTCTATCTGCCGTTGATATTCCAGAGTCTCTTCTAGCTTTCTTTCCTCTGCTTCAAGCTGTACCCTATGCCTAAGTTCTTCCTCTTGTTCGTTGAAGTAATCATCACTTGTCGAGAGTTTGCCATCCAAATCATCACAATCAGCAAGCATTTGACTGCATAAAGAAAATAGCATGGTCAAAATTAAAGGGCATATAACTACGCCCAAGAAATTAGGTCGATGAAAGGATCATTATATTGCAGCTTCTTTTTCAACAATACTGGCACAAGTTAGGCACTGACAGATGAAGTTTGCAGTGAATTTCAGAAACATGTACAAGCATATGTATGACATAGAAGAGACAAACAAACATCCGAGGAGCAGAGGGCCATTAATGACACAAAGATGGCCTCAAGCACCAAATTAGAAAACATTAAATGCACAAGTTTGGGTGAGGCCACACAGCAACAACGCATTCGCCATTATGTCACAATCAAGTAACACGTGACCTCATATAGAGATAAATTTGGAGCATTCATATCAGTTCTACACCGGGTGAGCGGATGGGGGCTAGGGAGGTGTTGCGGCTGGCTGTGAATTGAATGTGAAATGTTGGAGGCAACAAAAACAAGATAACATTAAAGGGAGAGTATAAGAGAGATTTGCTTTTATTCTGGAGACATCTATCTGTGGGTACACATAGCATTGCCAGCCCTTTGATCACCTACATCAAGATCCAGTGTCTCACTCATTTCTATACTGTATCTTGTTTCCCACAGCAATCACTAGCCATTGCTCACCGCAAACGGAACAGCTTACATTAAATTTCTCATCAGTCTGGCAATAAAAACATAGTAATCAAATAAATCCTTCAGATGAGGGATTGGTGGGGCACTATTTCCTAACCCTCTGATCAAAATGAGTGACTGGAATATATGGATTTAAAAAATAGTACTTACATACTTACATATGTAGTACCATGTTTCAATATTATCTAGCAAACCTATCAATTCACATGACTAAATCAAACAAAATAAAATTACTAGGTAAGGTTAATATGGTTCGCCAAGTATAGAATAATAGAAATGAAGCATGCCACATAAATTGGCTGCTTCCTACTGCTGCAAGAAGATGTATTAATATATAACATGTTTTACGTAGCTAAGAAAAAAATATAATCAAACGAAGCAAGCTTGTAATTATGCAACCTTAGCATCTTTCCTCGAGTAAATTCTGTTGACACAATTAGTAGTACAGAGTTACTACAGATACCCCAAAAGAAAAGGAAACTAAGGATTCCAAAGCACCATACCCAATTAAGAAACTTGAACAAATGTGCCCTCACAAAGAGCTCTTCTTTAGTAATCAAGTTTTTGAGAATATAGGTACTGCAAGAATCACTTACAATGTCTCTGCTGTTTCCTCGTCAGCACTATCCTGGCGAATGAGAGACTGGTCGCTCCAGCTTGAATCCTTAGGGAGAATTCAGAAGAATTGTAAGAAGAAAATTCCTTCATGCGAACATGAAAAAGACTAAAGTGCATCATCTAAGACAAAATCAGATCCACCTTGAGCTCCTTTGATCTTCGAGAATCCTTAAACTTCTTCTTATCCTTTGATTTTTCATGGGATTGCTTCATATCACCCCCTTTGTTTGCATTCTTCTTAGCATCCAAAGCAAGTTCAGCCAGGAAGGCTTCCCTTGCAGCATCAGATCTCTCTCTGGCATCCTTATCCACTAGCTCTTCCAAATGGCTCTACAATGCATACCATAGCCACAGTTAAGCAATGAACAAAAACAAAAGGCACTGACAATTAAAAAAAACAAGGTACTGGAATAAAACTTATAATGATGTATACGTACTTGCAAGAACGATCTCATAAGGGGTAAAAGAATCATTCGATAATCAAGAGCAGAAACAGGTCCAAGTCTGAGCTCTAGTTGCCGCATCACAGATAAATTTCGCATAATCTTAGCATCCAACTTGCAAATCTGCAAGCAAAAAAAAAAAAGTTATGAAACATATATTGTTAATGTATTTTGAAGGTTTTATGTAATTCCTACAGTGAATAGAATCGAGAAAAACTAACCTCCGTAGCAACTTGTTCCTTCATCTTTAATACAACAGTGTGTACCATTGAATCATTTGTATGTACAAAATCATGCAGCCTCCAGTCATCTTCTTCGCCCCATCAAAGTCATAAAAGCGTGTTCCCATGCCAGAAAAGGCATCCTCATAACCGAAGTGTGAAGTGTGAAGTTCCTTCAAAATAGCTGAGATTGCATCTATCTCAGATCTGTTACTGTCGGACTGCTCCTCAGTATTGCGCGTTCAACAACTCCTCCTGCCGCTTCCTGAGGAGCTCCTCGAAAGATTGGGATCCATACCGCCCCACCTGCTCCCTTCGTGTTTGCTCTTCACAAAAGAGGCCCTCTACAGAATTAAAGGCCTCCTCATTTCTCAGCTGTTCAAGCTTCCTCTCACATGAGTTTTGCAAGTTGTTAAACTCCCTCCCAAGTGCCCGAATAAGGTCTATGCACTGATTTGACCTTTCATCAATCATACGGTTCCAAGCCAATAGCTGCTCACCAAATGAAGATCCAGCGCACAACCATGAAAGCAGTGCATCAGTATCAACACTCTCGGAGAACTTTCCACCAAAAGTCAGCCCATCAATGATCAATTCCGATGAATCAGAATTAAGGGTAACCTTCTCCAGTGCATCGTGGTTTTTGAGAAACTATCCCCATCACCTAGTCCTTCTGCCTTCTCTATATTCCTATTAAGTCCAGAGGCCTGCATTAAGTCCTGCAAGAATTTAGCTACTTTCCGCAGCGATGATGCCTCCAAGAAGCGAATGCAAAGTGGCGACTCGTCCAAAGGGTGATTAAGCAGTAGTGACCCGGATGGCAACCCCCTGAGTTCCTCTACAGCAAATCGAATCACCTTGTTTAGATTGCCCACTGAAAGATTATGGTTCTTCACAAGGATTTTGAACGATGAATGGATTCTTTCTAAAATGTTTGCCCTTTCGCCATCATCTGAGAGTGGCCACTTGTCATCACCTTCCCTCACCACCACTCCAAAACCATTACACTCCTCGTTGTGTGGTGAGGCTGAGGATTCTGACTTGTCCGACTTGTCTTTGTTACTCCAATTATCCCACGAATTAAATTCCCTATCCCCATCTGTTTCAAGGTTGTCGTTTTGATCTTCTTCGAACAGTTTCATTGCGGCAGTAGTATCCAATGGCATCCAGTTCCAACCAATGAGCATTTCTGCCCAGTCAGCATCAATCTCCTGCGGCAACATTTCCTGCAGCCCAGGTGAGAGTATCCCAACATGCTCCCCATGACATGCCACCGGTGTGCCTCCACATCTGAAAACTGCTCCCGACACCTACCACATACCATGAACTCCCACTTGTCATGCTTGCTGGCAAATCGTATCACCTCATTGAGCACATCAGATGCTGCACTGGCAGCATCTCTCTCCTTATGCATTGCAGAAGCATAGTGTGCCTTGAGCTCGGAAATGCTAGTGTTTAAGAATGCAAGCCTTTGCTCCACTGGTATGGAGCCCCAGTAGGCACGCACCTGGTCAGTGCGCTCAGAGGCAGATGAGGCTGTTGCTTTCCTAGACCCGCCTTTTCTGCGGTCAGCTCGATGTCCACCCATGGATGACTGAGACGACGATGAGGGGGCCTCATCTCCCTGCGGCTGGGACGAAGCCGGGGTGGCAGACACAGCACCATTGCTCTGCTCCTTCTGCTGCTGCAGCAGCCTCATGGCGGCCAGGCGTACCTCGATCTCCTGGCGGCGCTCCTCGGGGGTCTTGGTCGCCTTCTTGATCTCGTTTGGGCGGCGCGGGGGAGGGCGCCGTGGGGACAAGCCGGCCCTCCATTGGTTCATCGGCGATACGTCGCACAGGGATGAGGCGAAGCTTGTCGTCCCCCGCGCCGCCCAGGGTTTTGACCCAGGTGGAGATGGAGGCGAGGTTGGCCTTCTGGATCAGGCTGCGGAGCTCGGTCTGGACCTGGTCGATGTCGGGGCCGGGCAGCCTGAGGGAGTGGGGTGAAGGGTCGGAGGGGGCCTCGATGCTGAGGCCGCGCTCGCACTCGGCGACGACCTCCTCGTAGGCTCGGGCGTCGCTGGCAGCGTCGTAGAGCAGCATGGCGTGGAAGTGGGCCAGCTCGATGGACTCCGGCGCGAGCTCGACGGCGCGCTGGGCCGCCTGGAGCGCGGCCCGGTGGTGGCGCGCGCGGGCGGCGGGGTCGTCGAGGACGGAGGCGGCGCGGGCGTGCACGGTGCCGTGCGCCCGCAGGAGCAGCGGCGAGGAGGCCTCCCCCGTGGCGGGCGAGGGCATCCTTCATGAGGCGCAGCGCCCGCGCGTGGCTGCCCCGCTGCAGGCAGGCGAGCGCCTTGTCGACCTCGGCGCGCACGGCGGCATCTTCCCCGCCGATGCCGGCCGGCGGGCGGCGGGCGGCGTCGGGCGGTGGCGGAGTAGGGTTTGGTGCGGAGGTTCGCTTTTTCCGGCCCATGGGAATGAGGGAGATTTGGGGGCGAACCGGTGCGCCGCGGGCGCGGATACCCCCGCTATAAACAAGACGGAAGGAAGACGCGCAGCCGGACCCAACCCAGTGGCGCGGTCTGCAGGTGGGTCCGGGTCTGGGCGGAGGTCTACTACCTAACACGAGCGAGAGCGAGCGTGCGCGGTGCGTGCGCCTGCCTACCCAGACGATCCGCCGATGCGGCTCGGATCGAGAGGTAGATGGGGACTTGCTCTGGCTGTGTCCGTCGCGTGCGCATTCTCTCACCGGCGATTCGTTCCGGCTCCATGGGCCAGTGGGCCACGTTTTCTTTTCTTTTGGGCTTTGGTTTCGGTTCACTATCACCTCACTGTCGTCAGTCGTCACCTGTGATGCCACGACACGTTGTGACACCCATCACAGTGGAGAGACATTTAAAAAACTCTTCTCGCCTTTTTTAACTATTTTATTTGATTTTTATAGGTACATACTTTTATATATACATAAATATATACCATGTCTACATATATATTAGAAAATTATAGATTTTAAAAAACACTTGTTCGAGGCAATTAAAGACAATGTATTCCACAAAGTAAGTCTCAACACTCCTTTACACACCATTTGTCAAGTATGAGAATGATAAGCCTAGTATCAATGCTTGACCTCATAACCACATGGATTCAGTGTGATTTGGTGCATGTAGAGGATGAAGTGTGAATGTCACACTCTTCTTCTTCTTATTATTTTCCTCCTTCTCCTTCACAACCTTATCATCATCATCATCATTATTTGGTCCTCGGTCAACACATCACCAAGCACTTCATTGGGAGTGACACCCTTCAAGCCACCTCTAACTATCTATCTACCCGTTGTCATTCCTACTCCGTGACTTTGACTTGGTCGATGCTCGTGGTGCCTTCCGCCAGTCAAGTAGACCGGCCCCTTGGCACCCTTTGGCTCGAAAGCGGCATGTGTCTATTGGACGATGTCTCGATTCATTGATTCAAATTCTTTTGCATTTGTGCATCTCTTGTTGGTGAGTATAGAGTATTGTGTTGAGTTTGAGTAGATAAATGCATGAAATGGATTATTGTAATTTGTGAAGAAAGGGTAAAGCAAAAGACTAATATCGAAATCTTCTATATATTTAAGACCTTATATTACATTTGAACAATTTATGTTGTTATTTATGCAAATTTTAAGCTTATTTGTTGAATTTAAGGTATTATGAGATCATTTAAATACATTATGTTTTTACTAAACTAATTATTTAATATTTGTATTAGACTATACCATAAAGGATAATAAAATTTTGGTTAACCATACCATAAATTCAAATCTTGGGTTTGCCATTGCCTTAGTATATATCTTCATTGTTCACTAGCCCACTGGCAACAAAATAAGAAAGGTGGAGGCAATTAGTTACTTCTTATGGACCAACGGGTTGTATGGGTCGTAGTCTCAACCTCTTGTGTGTTTTACTTGTACCCTTAGCTTTGTAGAGTTTGACTTGTTTGATCATTTCAAAATGTCTCTCTGTTAGTTATGACTTCATTCACGCATGGCTTGTAGTTTTCGAAGTATCTTGTGTGAAATGACTCTTGGAAGATCGAGCTCCACCTTATGCTTCACGTTCATGCCATTTACTAACCTTCGTGGTATTCTTAGTTGTAGATGATAGACAACATTTACTCTATGCATATTGTGTTTATGCAACTCGACTTTATATACATTGGGCAAGTATATAGTGGTTTACACTTGTTTACTCATGGTGTTACGTTCAACTTTTGCAGGTGAGATGGCCTCAACTTTTGCATCTATTAGAACATCGATTGACCACATGCAACTTTCTAAGAGCGAAAAATTCCATACGCCCTAGCATGCGCGAGCCTATCTTGACAAATGTGCTTCCTCCCCAAGATTTGCGCTTTGGATGTACCTTTGCATGCCCATCGTTGGTAGATTTTTATTACTTTGGGACCCATCGTGGTCAATTATGCCCTGGCCTCGAAACTGCCTCAAATTCTGCCTCACTCGCCGCTCTCACTCATCTCAAGGTAGAGATTCTTTTGTGGTGACCCACACCTCTCTCACTCGCTCTCTCCCGCAAGCTCCCTCTTTTTCGCTCTTTGTTGAACCCTAGATCCCCAAATCTCTCTCTCTCTCTCTATTCCTCCCAAGGTCCATGATGCCCATGGATGAACTAAGGTGTCACCCCCGCTGAAATAATACTACGAAGTTCGGGTTCGCCGCCTATTTCTCCCGTACATTCTCGGGGCGAACTCAACAGCGAGGCAAAAAACGTTGATTGATGTGGTCCCCCGTCTGAAAAGGGTTGTCCAACCTACAGGTCCAGTACAACATGCAACCAATGAATGGGGACTAGTAAGCTCCACAACCGGTGAGGCTTTCGGTTGTGCATTTCACCAACTTTCGCATCTATTGGTGAGCATATTATGCCCAATGTATGGGTGTGTGGGTACAAAATTCCATCGATGGTTGTAGGTATGGGTATTTATCATGGATACATGTGTGGGTATGTCACTTCATCCAATCATACTCATCAAAGTATAAAAGACTATGACTATTCTAGTGTCAATTTAATCATCGTGGGTGCAAACACTTTTCGAGTATGGTGTGAAATGTTACCCAATTATAGGTGTGGTATGAACTTTTACCCATTAGGCAATTTGTAGCAGATAGATATTACTCCACATGTACCTTACTCAACACGCCGCCAATCTCTATATGCAACACAATGTTAGCAAATTAGAAGCACAATCCTATTAAACGTAGCTTTGCATGTCCACAACAAACAAATACCAACGTGTTGCATAGTTTATGTTTAGGTACCATGCATGCTAGGACTAGCACAAGAAACCAATCATAGCTTAGCCTTATTTAATTTCCTCTCTCAATTAAAGTATAAATATAGTCTTTAAAAAAAAAATGCACGGAGCATGCATGCAACCACAAGTGACATGATACTACTCACCACAAGTCCAAATTTAGCATTAGCAACGATGGTTCCTAGCCATCACAATTCTCAACCACCTCCAAACACCACAACCTTCCCCCATCCCCCATACGTCCTCCACCACTTTCGCCCACCCCTTCGCTCCACCACCTCCGAGACTCCCCCTTGACAGGCCGGCGTCGTCGGTGGTCGGAGAGATGGGGCCGCAACGTACGTTGGTGTACAGCTTCGTGGCGCGAGGAACCGTTGTGCTAGCAGACCACGCTGAGGTCTCCGGCAACTTTGCCTCCGTCGCCGCACAGTGCCTGCAGAAGCTCCCTGCCAACAACAATCGCTCCAGCTACAACTGCGATGGGCACACATTCAACTACCACATTCATGATGGATTCAGTAATGCACCTTGTTCTTGCTTTACTCTCTCACTTTCCCCTACACGATGTTTAATTATATCAACAATCGTTTCTTGGATTCGATAATGCGAGTTTTTTTTATTATATCAACAATCGTTTCTTTAATTGTAGTGCCAAACTTTTGCCTACGGTGTTTGATAAGATCATGATAATATTTTTTGTTATTTCTCTATGAATGAGGTTAATGAGATGGTATGAGTGACACGTACTTTGTAATATGTTCCAAGTAGTAACAAGATAGCAACATATCACTCTCCCGAATAACAAATTCTACAAGAGTTGTGCATATTTTTCATGTGACGATGTCTTTGATCTACAAAGATATCATGCGTTGTTGCTACTCTGGGCGTACTGGTCGACGACTTCGGTTGGATTTATTGAGAGAGTCAAAGAAGAATTTTCCAAGAAATATGGCGGAGGAAAAGGCAAAACTGCTAATGCCAATGGCCTCAAGCGAGAATATGGGTATGTAATGGCCTCCTAATACTTTTCATTAACCTCCCCCTACCTTTTCTTATATATGTTTTGGGTGACTTTAGTATTAATTATTAGAAGTCTTTTCTCCTAGGCCTAAACTTAAAGAGCACATGAAGTATTGTGACCAAAGCACCCTGAGGAGATTGACAAACTTGCGAAAAGTGAAGGCTCAAGTCACGAGGTCAAGGGAGTAATGATGCAAAACATCGAGAAGGTGGATCCGTCCTTTTACTATAGTGACTCTATCAAATTCTAATCTTATGAGGATTAATGAAGCTTTAGGAATCAACTACTTTTTACTTTACTAACAATTTGATACTCAAATGTCTCTACATTTGTCATTAGGTACTAGATCGTGGTGAAAAATTGAACTACTCGTTGATAAAACGGAGGATCTGCGATCACAGGTTTCATCATATATATCATTGATCTCACGGGGAATCCATTAGTTCCATTTATCTAACTATCACTAAAGACATCACTTTAATCTCACCCGTAGGCACAAGATTTCAAAACAGGAACAAAGATAAAACAAAAGATGTGGTGGGAGAATATGAAGATGAAGCTCATCGTTTTTGGCATCGTGGTTGCAATAATTCTCCTCATTGTCTTAACAATTTGCAAGGACTTCAATTGCTGGTGATGTGAAATTATAGAGCCTATCTCAGATGTTACGACTATAGCCATGATTTCCTTAATTTTGATGTTGTTGTTTCTGCAGATAAGAAGAAAACATGCAAGAAAGGAAAGAACAAGAAAAACATAGGGTGCATTTCCATCACAACGTAGGACCAAAATCCATCGTTTGTGTGATGTTGTTGACATTGATCACATTGTTCTTAGTTATGTCTAGATCGTTGGGCTCAAAGTTATAACTGGGCTCTCTCATATTTTAAATAATTGTAATAGTAGCAAATATTGTTGTGAATCATGATTCGATAAGGTGATTATTCTGCAATTTAGTGCAGAGCTTGTTGATATACCCACTTCTAGCTTTGTTGTTAATTAATTGGTGAGTTTCCTTAGTATCTTTGTAAAGTTTTTAGCTGTTAGGGTCTTTTCACCTTGCTCCTTCCCACATCTCAACCCTTTCTCTCCGTCTCTAAGGTGTATTGCCTCCTATCGATCTTTAGGAAAGATGAGGATGGTTTTAAGAGATCTTTTAAAAAAAAAACAAGGAAAAGAGATGTGGAAGGAGATTATTTGCGAGCTGCTAAACCTCTTACGTTGCAAAGTTTTAGAATAGGGGAGAGAATATGATATCTAGTTAAGTTGCTCTTATCCCACCTAAACAAAACATGGTGCCACACTAGTTTGGAGTTGTTCTCGCGCGCTATGGCATATCGCCACTTGAGAGACTATCTTTTTTTTCCTTTAGGCCAAAAATATCCTGCTAAGAGATAGACGGGAAATTGAACTAATTTGTCTTTCAATCTCTCTCAATCCATGAGGAGAGGATGGGTGTACCCATACAGGACAAGTGAATCTCTCCTGCAAGATACCTCGCCAATTCACAGACATTGACTAAGCCGATTGCCGGCTATAAAATGCCTGACCACTGTGAATTCGAAAAAAAACACGCCTTTATTTTTGCATTCGAAGCTAGAAAGAAAATATCTCTATAATGAAGCTAAGGCTGCATCGGTGCCAGATGGAGAGCATCTTAGAACATCTAGATTCAAACGCCGTACCACTTTCTGATGGTCCTGTTTGCAATTGGAACAAAAATATTCAGTATCTACAAATTATACAAGCACATACACACGACTCCATGACATAATATGCACACAACACAAGCATGCATGCATGCAAAAAAATACCCCAAAAATATCCACAGATGCATATCGGGCACACACACACATGTTTTACCCTTTCTGATGATGATGCTGATGCTGCAGCTGCACACTATCTTATCATCAGCTCCACAGATTCAGAAGCCACACACACTACATGTACGCTTTACCTTTCTGCTGATGACGATGCTACTGCTAACGCCACGGAGTTCATCGATCAAGAGATATATGCATGGAGCTCGACGATTGGCACACACACACTCCCGGCCCTAAAAGATGCTGCTGCTACTGATCTATGGCTTCTAGCAAGCCACCTGCTCCCTGTAGACAGGCGAGATCTCCTCGAAGACGGGCAGCCTCCCGCTGCTCTTCTTCCGGTACGGCACCGCCACGTCCAGCAGAGCCAGCATCTGGTTCTCGACCCAATCATCGTCGTCGCTCTCGCTCCCGCTCCCGGCCCCGTCCCGGCGTTGGCGCCCGTCGGCGCCGCCGCCCGGCCATGTCGCCTGCGCCACGATCCTGGCCAGCAGCTCCTCCACTTTCCGGACGATCTTGCTGTCCTGGTGGTCGCGCGCCTGGTACCTTCCGGCGAGCACGTCGGTGAGGACGAGCTCGGCGTCCGCGAGCCGGGTCTGCTCGATGAGGCACAGCGCGAGGTTGCACGCCTTGTTGGCGTCCGGGTCGATCATCTGCGCCTTCCGGTACACCACCTCCGCCGCCATGAAGTTGCGCTGCTGCATGTACGCCCACGCGAGGTTGCCCTGCAAGCATGTCCGGCGGCAAATCATATATAATGGCACGCACCAGCACTGGATCGCGCGAACTTCCGAAAGTGAATGAACAATGGGCAAGCCGGTCGGCGGGATCGAGACGACGGACGCACCAGGATGCGCGAGGTCTCTTGCTTGACGGAGACGTGGATCTTGCGGCCGTGCGAGCGGGCGCGCTTGGTGGTCTTGCCATGGAACGCCTCGCCGAGGTAGATCTTGCGGAGCTTCTGCTTGAGCAGCTCGATCTCCTCCTTGGTCCGCCCGCTGGCCTTGTAAAGGTCCAGGAGGATGTTGTCCAGCGACTCCTGGGACTGCTTCGGGCACAGGTGCCGCAGCGACCTGATGGCGTCGATGGCCTCCGTCAGGTAACCGCGCTGCTTCATCACCACCGCCATGTCCTTGAGCGCGCTGTCCACCTTGTCGCCCGTGCCGATCGCCTTCCAGAACCACGCGATTGACGCGTCCAGGTCCTTCTCCACCAGCTTAATTAATCATGTCATGGAGTTCATGTTTTTGCTATATACATCCAGATGTTAACAGGTTCGTTCCAAATGAGCATGGGGTGGTCATTTGAACAGTGGTTGTGGCTACAGCTCATGAATTATTCATAAGCTGCATCCACAGCAGCAGTTGAAATGAGCATGGTAACTAGAAAAGTCGAACTAAATCAGAATTTGAAACAGAGAGGTAGTTCATGTCACACAAGGGGTGGTCATTTGAACTGTGGTTGTGCTACAGCTCATGAACTATTCACTATTCATAAGCTGCAGCCACAACAGCAGTTGAAATGAACACGCTAACTAGAAAAGTCAAACTAAACCAGAATTTGGAAAAAGAGGGATACTTCATGTCAATTAGCTAGTAACAGTACTTAAATATTCAAATGGAGTTCATGTCAATTAGTAACCTTACTTGTTAACTGGGATTATGTTGAGACACTCACTCTGTTCCAAATTGTAAGTTGTTTTTTTTTTTTCTAGATTCGTAAGTTTTTGCTATACATCCAGATATTGATTATGTTTATAGGTTCGCTTCAACTGCTATTGTGGCTGCAACTTATAAATTCTAGCAGCTACCGTATACAGAAGCAAACGAAAGAGGTGTTCATTTGAACTGTGATTGTGGATAAAAACAGCGAACAACATAGCTTATGAACTACTATAGAAGCTAGCTAGTTCATAAGTCGCAGCCACAACGGCAGTTGAAATGAACACAATAACAAGAAAAGTCAAACTAAATCAGAATTTGGAACAAAGGGGATAGCTAGCAAAAGCAAACATAATTAGAACTACGCTCCTACTCCCTCTGTCCCAGTCGGGGGGATGGATCTGAACTGTCCGTCCCCTGTGATGAACTTACCTACACGCTACTACGACAGGAGTAGTGGGACAGAGGGACTAGTTCATAAACTGTTGCATCAGAATTTGGAACAAAGGGGTAGCTAAAAGCTAGCTATAGTTTTCACATGTCATTTGTTTTGGTTGGATTGAAGGCCTCTCTTATATATAAGCCTTAGTAGAAACAAGCTTGCTCTTTCACCATTTTTTGTTGCAAAAATGGGCCCCAAATAACTTTGCTAAAAAAAATTTCGGGTAATATAGAAATGAGAAAGAAAGTGCCTATAGATCTCAAGGTATATATATATGTGATGTGATTATTTGTGTGTGACATTAAATTAATCACCAGATAACAATTATAATGAGTAATGAGACCTACAATTAAACTAGACCAATCATGCGTTGACATAAGCAAATTCTCCATAAGCAAGCATTGCTCATGCAGGAACCAAAATAGACGGAGGCTTTTACCTGGAAGTGCTTGGCCCTAGCGTAAGGCCCGTCGCCGGCCGGGATCTTGTGCGCGACGTGCGGCGAGGTGGGACTCGCCGGCTGAGCAGCCATCGCCATAGCTACCAGCTGATCCATGCCTAGCTACTACTAGCTCCTCTTCCGATCCAGCTGTGTCTAAGAAGCTAATGATGAAGCTCGCTCGCTCTCCCGGATCGATGCTAGCTTCGCGTTCGCCGATCGAAGATGTACGGTCAGACACCACGGCGAGGCCGAGGCGGAGGAGGAGATGTCGCTGTTTATAACCAGCAGCTACCCCCGCGACGTGCCGCGGCAGATGGTGTACCTGCCCGGTCCGCGCATGAGGCCGGGAACCCGTCCAGATTCAGTTCTCACTTAGACTTAAGCTTTTGATCCGGTGTGGTCAGGCCGGGGCCCTGGATACCGGGGCAAGTTCATCGGGCCGTGTCCAGTTTGAAAAAAAAAAAAAAAAAGAAAATACCCGGTTTTGCCCCGAACCTAGCGACCAAATCATCTTTTATAAAAAAATTAAATTTTGAATTTTGAAAAACGCGTCACGCAAAAGATGCACGTACGTGGCAGTGGAGACCCAGCGACCTCTCTTCGCGTCACGCAAAAGATGCACGTACGTGGCAGTGGATGGGATCCAATGACCAATATCCATCCATCATGAGGGCCACTGTGCGCGGCCTGCGGCGCCGGCGCCGCCGGTGTCGTGTGGCGAGTGTTGGTGTGGGCGTGACGCCCGGCTCGTCATCTTCCTCCGTGCCCCTCGGACAGCTCACCGAAAGAATCCTCTACTAGAGGGTAGAGTATAATAATATCACTAGTCATCACACGAAGAGCTCATACAGTTTGGTTATATGACTGCATTTCCCTCCGTTATCGATCCTACCTAGCAGCTGCAATGATGTGGTCTCGATAAGGGATTGCAAAGAAGCTCTATCTAATCTCCCCTCCAGCGTAGATCTCACCGGAATGATAAAATTCGTATATGATAAATCTATCGTAGGAATGAGACAACACCGGCTCTCTTATCCCAACCAATTGAATCATCCGAATTTTACATTTTTACATCCTCGACAAATAACAATTTTTTTTCACTGATGTGCATTCAAAAGTAAATTCGTGCAATTCATGTTCCAAATTATAAGCCATTTTGAATTTTTTAGATGCATGTTACCCCTTGTCGCAATGACACTTTGTCAATGAATCTGGACAAACATTTGTCCAGATTCATAGCCAAAATGTTAAGGGCTAACGGCGCAATGGCAAAGGCCATTGGTTAGGGCTCCCACCTACAGGGTTTAAATCAAGGGTGCAACAACATTGTCCCGGATTTATTCCGCGATTTTACGGCGCTATGCATTTAAGTGGTAGGCGACGTCCCCGCTAGTCAATCAACGAGGCCGACCGTGAACTTCAAGATTTGCCGCGCTCTTCCTTAATGTGCTCATAGGGGTAGGGTTTGCGTGCGTGTGTTTATCAAGTGAGTGTGCGTGTGTGTTGAGCGTCTGCGTTATACCGTGTAAATATCAAAAAAAATCATAGCCAAATTGTTATCAATTTTGAGAAAAGGTAGTATTCTCTCTGTTTCTTATTGTATTATCTTTGTCCTACGTCATAACTTTGACCATTGATTTTAAAAAATTTATATGGGCTCATGACATTATGTTTTTTTTAGATTTTGTATAAGAAATACCCTATGTTCCAAATTATAAGACATTTTAGCTTGTTTAAATACATATATAGACATATAATATTATATATATCGTTGCACCTGCATATATATAAAAAAACCTTGTATCTAGAAAAGTTAAAGCATCTTATAATTTAGAATTGAGAGATTACTTTCACGATAATTTTTTCATATGCTATGAAACTATATTTTTTGAGATTGATGGTTAAAGATAATAGTATTTGACTTAAGACAAAGCTAATGTGATGTAAGTTAGGATATACACCATGACTAATTAATTACATGTTTTCAGTGGAATGTGTATATGATTCAGTGAAACAATAATAGCAGCCGTGACTTGAACCTGAGAAGAAATTATAAATCTAGGTGTATGCTTTTACTAGTATTCTTTTCCGTTTAGTTTGTAAGCCGTTTTAGCCTTTTCTAAGACTTTAACAGAAAATTGAAAATGGCAAATGGTAACACAAGTAATGTTACAGGAAATCATGAAGGCTGGTAGATCTGCTACAGGCTCTGGTTGGATACGCTTATTCAAGAATCAATTATAATCTAATCAAAATTTTCTTATAGTTGAAGTCTAAATAATCTGATGCTAAGAACCGAATTCTGAGTACAAAAGACTTAAGAGACTCTGCCCACAGGATTGTCGTGTGCTAGTTCAATTCCAGCCTTTTTTTTTTTTTTTCTTGAATGAATTTTAAATAATCGAGCAAGCTTAAATAATCAAGTCCTTAGTGCTGTTCGAATCAGCGCCGTAGAATCACTTTAGTACAACGGACTCCACAGTTTCTTTCTGGAGCCAAACGATAATTGCTGCAGTAGCAGTACAACAGACTCCACAGTTTTTTTTTTTTTTTTTTTTTTTTTTTTTTTTTGAGCCAAGCGACAATCAGTTGGACGTTATTATCATCAAAATACATACTATGGCTGAAAAAGGCGTAACTGGATACTGATAGACTATCAAAAATGCACTCTTAAATACAGGAAATATGTCCCAGGGAAAACTGAACAACTCATGTCAAAATCCCACATAATTGAAGCAATGGTACAGGCACCATTGACGATTATACTAAAATCTGGGAGGACTAAGAAACAGCACCACGGCCATGGAAAATGCCCTTATCTTTTTTCTTTGGTTCTTTTCCAATGCCATACAGAACCACATGAAGAGGGTTGGCAAATCCAACCCTGATCTAGTAGTTTTGGTTACCCCGCCCACGGCCTCCACCCATTCGTCCACGGCCTCGCACATAGCCCCGGCCGCCAGGACCACCTGCGCCTCTGCCACCTCGGTCATATCCAGGACCTGTGTAACAGTGCCACAAGTTGTTTAAGGCTTTCAGCGCACAACAAGAAAGGGCCCCAGAAACTTTTTCTTAATCTGAATGGATAACCACGAATAAGATAATGATCAAAATAGAAACACCAACCATGCTCCAATTCTACCATTTTTAAGAACCTTCTTGCTACAGGATAGTCAACATCCAATCTAAGCTACTACTTGGCAAATAATTTCAGTTATTAAGAACCAAGAAAGAGACAGTGAGGTGAGGGGTCTAACTCATGCAAAAATCTATAGAGCAAAGATTACTGAGACTGACGAAGTGACAGACTGTACATACCACCATAGCCCCAGTTGCCTCGTCCTCGGCCACCTCCACCTCCTCTGTTCCGGTTGTAGTTCCAACCTCCATTATCTGATAACAAAAATATTATCAGCGTACATGATTGTATGATACCAGCAAGATGAAACCAAGAAAAGCTAAACATATCAACTTCAATCTGGAGGACAGAATTCCAGGTGTAGTGATTACAAATGCTTCAGCAATGTCATTTAAAAGCTAAATATATAAACCGGCATTAATTTTAGTACATACCATAGCCTCCATATCCGCCTTGGTTGTAACCATAACCGCCATAACCACCTTGGTTGTGGCCATATCCTCCCTGGTTTCCATATCCACCTTGATGTCCATACCCTCCCTGGCCATATCCTCCCTGGCTTCCATACCCACCATAACCTCCTTGGTTATCATATTCGTATCCACCATAGCCTCCACCATACCCACCCCTGCTACCCCAGCCCCTTCCTCGCCCCCCTGCCTCTACCTCGCCGCGTCCATATGAATCTTCAATACATTATATACAGATTAGAATTTGGTTAAAAAAAACAGAATTAATTTACCGATAGATATTCACCTGTTTGAACTGGATTTTGTCTTGGCTGGTGCTGCTGATATTGCTGAGGTTGCTGGTATCTTTGTGGCTTAAGATCTAAATGCAGAGGAGCTTGATACCTGCAAAAGAACAAAAAAAATTATTTCCAAATAGGCTAAATATTGCTGCACTAGTAACCCAGCTATAGGTATCAGTTGATAAACTAAAAAAATGGTATCATAAAGGAATACAAACAGAATACCCGGGTGAGTTCTTGTTAAGCTCCTTAGGTGACAAGGAAATTGATATCATTGAAACATGACGAGTCATCTCTAATCTGCAATCATACAACATAATAAATCAATAAAAAGCCAACAATATACCAACAAAAAAAAACAGTGTTGTGAAACTCAAGTACTCAACGGTACAAGGCCTTCCTCAATGGGCTCCCATACATCAGTAATACTGACAGAACTAATTATTGTATCTTGATGCAAACCAGGAATCCTCTTCTGCAGTTCGGTAGAGGTACAAATCACACAAGAGAGTCTAGAAGATGTTGACAAAATTAGACAGTTTATGAAATTAGCAAACCAACCTTTATAATCTCAGCAATAGCCACTGTCTTGCTTATAGCCTGTCCCATGGCCTTCAACACAATTTCTTTCACCCGTTTTTCCTGATTTGAAAAGCTAATATAAGATAGATAATATGCATAAATTAGGTGACATAGATCTTCAGTTTTATCTACTTAAGCAGAAATTGCAAATCAGATTAGTACAAGAACAAAATGATCACAAGTATTGTGTTACAGGCTGGCTTGGTATTGCCATTCCTGAATTTGAGGATGCAATCACACTTCTTCACAAATAAATATCGACATAGGTAACAGTTCCCATTGGCTACAACAGTTGTTCAATGTCTCAAGGAATTTAAGATGATGTCCATCGGATTACAGTGGAATACTGCAAACAAACAAACAAAAAAAAAACTCAGATGAACCAACTGAATGTTCTATCTGAGCTAGGGAAAAGTTTATCATCCATGGGGGCGTTTGGTACAGCTTCCCAAGCAACTTTTGGAGCTGTTTCTACGTCTCACCCACCAAAAGGGTCTCTATGGGAACAGCTCCCAATATCATGGTTACTGGAGTCCTATTGAGGGGGTGAAGCTGAAAAAACAAGCTTCACCCAGCTCCAACTTCTATCTTTGCACTCTTGTGACTTACTCTCGTCTCACCCACCAAAGGGTCTCTATGGGAACAGCTCCCAATATCATGGTTACTGGAGTCCTATTGAGGGGGTGAAGCTGAAAAAACAAGCTTCACCCAGCTCCAACTTCTATCTTTGCACTCTTGTGACTTACTCTCGTCCCTAGACCCCCACAAGCGTGCGTAACAGCAGTCAGAGCAGGAAGTCCATGTAGATGCCAGGCGGACGAAGGTGTCACGGTGGAGTTGGAAATGCCGGGCGGACAGAGGTGCACTGAGCACGGGAGCGCTGGTGCAGGGCTGCCAAGCTAGAGCAGAATCTGTTTTTGGAGGGGCTAGAGCCCTGCCAAACAAGCCGTATGGTTATCATATAAAGGAGCTCACATAGATCATGTGTTAGGTCCACATTGGATGGCATCCAAGAAGTTGACATGAACTGAGGACAGTCAATGTCCAACACTGGAAACAAATTGCAGACTCGTCACAAATTATTTTCTGAGGCAAGAAGAGGTATGAGTATGACTAAAGCAGAGAGGACTGGGAAGGGCACAAATATATAAGATATCAGGATAAGCAAGTGGTTGGACATAATGTCAATATAACTAGCAATATTTCCTATTTTGATTTCAAAATCACATCTTTTTATTGGGGGAAATTGACAGGGAGATTAGCTTTTGTATTGTAGTTTCGGAATGACAATTCAGATCAAGAAAAGTGTCAATCTTGACTGTGCAACATTATATCAGGGGATATGCACCATTATTGATTGATATGGGCGACAACCAGTCAACCACTCAATTCAATATAGCTTGATGAACAGCAGACAATCAAAAGATGTGCTAATGGTCACACTGCAAGGCACACTTCACTTGCACCCAAAAAGGGCACATGCAATCAATTGCTGATACCAAACCCACAATACTACCAACACACTACGCACCATGCAAAATCAAGCATACCAGTAACAGCATATCACACACATCAGAATAGCTAAAAACTGGATGTGATAGTACTAGACCAGCATTAGAGAGGAAAAAAATGTCTCAGCCTCCTTATATCCTGAATAAATGGTTGACAAATCGTCACTCAATGCTACACGGTTCCAACCACCCTATATTCTAAATAAATGGTCGAAAATCATCACTCAATGCTACACAGTTCCATAGCTCAAGTATGTATATATGCTCCACCTTTCCCTGCAGCGCGATACAACACAACGGGGGAGCAAATCGCCGAACCGATGACAAGCCGCTCCAGAAGGACGTCGCCAGCAACTAGGCAACCATACACTGTAATCCACCGCACCTACTCTAAAATGCGTATGCTCCGATCCGAAACCCTGAGTCCACAACACCGCAGGCCGTCCGCGCTCAGCAATTATTGCCGCTTCCACACGCGGCAGCAAGATCTGGTTGACGCACGGAGGCCAAGCAGAGCGATCTAGGAATCGCGGACAGGGTAAAAAATTCGCCCCAACAGCATAAAGACTACGGGAGGAGCTCGGTACCTGGACGAGGGAGGTGGCGTAGGTGACGTAGTTGCGGATGAGGCCCTGAGTGGTGATGCGGATCTCGTTCTCGCTGATGGCGGCGGCCTCGGGCCGCGGCTTCTCCACCCGATGGTACCGATCCATGGCGCTTTCCTCCGGTGACGCTACCGGCGAGTCGGTGTAGGTGGCGGCGGCGGCGGCGGCGGCGGCGCTGCTGTTGTTGCGGAAGGGGCGCTATCGGGGCGGGTAAAACCCTAGAAATAGTGTGGGTTGGAGTTAGGGTTTAACGGCATCCGCGGTGGCGGCTGCTCGGATAGAGGGACGGATATGGCCGCGCAGCCTGGAGATTCGCATTCTCGTTTATTTTAAGATTATGGAATATTGTTATGCTTCTTTTGATTCTATTGATACTGTGGATAATTATAGGGAGAATTATCTACATGACCAAGGAAAAAATGCACTTTAGGTATATGGTTTTTTTTTTAACTTATCTCTATGACCTTGAAAAAAATTGGTTGGCTCAATAGCCTTCCGTTGTTTTGACATTTAACGGTGTTAAGTGAGAGGTAAAAAGACCACTTTACCCATGTATGAAAAAAAAAAAGCAAAATAAACTTATCAAATGCACAAAAAAATTCATAAATACATTTTCAACTCACAAATCCACTATAATTGTGGTCTTACATAACGAGGTCACATTAATTCCGGTGGTAGAGTGAGGTGGGGAAGTGGTGCGGCGTCCCGGTCGGGCGGTCGGGGAGGGGCTGCCGGGCAGGGCGTCGGTGGCCAGCCACCACATGCCAACGACGTCGGGCGCGGGACGCCGCCCGGATTGTGGAAGCCGCCCAAAGGTAAGAGGGGCGGAAACGAAGGGGGTCCAGCGGGGAGGGCGGGCGTGGCACTTGCCCGTCAATGGCGGCGGCGGCACGTTCCTAAGTGGCGTCGGCGTCTACTATCGCACAGGCCGCACGTCGATGCTTTTTGTTTGTCTTTCGAACCTAGAACCGAACGAGCATGCCGAGCCAACGTGGATAGAGGCAAAAACACATAAGTGTATGATTGTCTTTTTTTTTCGTGCTAGAAAGTGGATGCCCTAACAAAATACATTAGCAGACCTAACAGAAGGTCATAGAGGCAACCAAAAAAATTCTAGGGCCATAGAGATAAGTTTTAAATAAAAGGTCATATACATAAAGTACATTTTGTCCATGCCCATGTAGATAATTCTCCCATATATGGCAGGGTAACATAAAACCAACCCTTTTGTATGCCTTTGTTATAGCCATGACCATGAGCGGCTTCGGATCTAGCTCCCTTGCCCATTGTTATCAGATATCTCAATCCACGTATTGCGTGGGTTGGGTGGAATTAGTTTAGGTCTTACTCCCTCCGTTCCACAATACTTGTAATTCTTTGACTCATATAAAAACGTGTTTGACTATTCGCCTTATTCAAATTTTTTATGTAAATTATAAAAAGAAACAAAACATCATTACAATATCTTTAGTGATGTAATAAGTCATAACAAAAGTGGTAATATTTATTAAAAAAGTTGAATAAGACGAGAGGTCAAACACAGTTTATATGAGTCAAAGAATTGCAAGTATTGTGGAACGGAGGGAGTATTTGGATGTTAACAGAATTGTCTTAATCCACATATGTTGGGGGTAGGTTAAGGTGAACTTTAGTTCAAGATTTACTCCAATTCATCTGGACCCATGTCGATGTGAACCCGACTACATTCTAACAAAGTTTCACTCCAATCCACCCCAACGCACATGGATGAAATCAAATCCAGCTACATCACAACAATGTCGTATTGAAAAAATGTTGTTGTCTACCAAAATGAACTAAGAGGCGGTGAAGTTTTTTTTCCTTCACCTATTGTGGCTCCTTTGCGCACTTTAACAAAAAACTAGAATTATGGGCTAAGCTCATTCTCCAAGCCAATTAAGAGGTATAAAACTTTGTGGACGAATAATATAAAATTGCATGATTAAAACAAGTGTAGAGGTCACCCATATCTTTTTTCATTCATTTATATATTGATCTGATCTTTCCAAGTTGATTTGCTCATATATAAAAAATAAATTTGATGTGTGCTTAGGGTAGGGTGTAAATTGGTGACAATTAGGTACACCTCCAAACCTCTTTAGTTCAACTATTTTGTATTATTTTATCCATGGAGGTGCACTACACCTTTGCACCCTTACTCGTAGGAGTTACTTCATGGACTCGTATCACGTGGAACTGGAAGTGGTTTACAAGTTGCGGCCAATGGTTTACAAGTTGAGGCCAAATTCAGAATTTTGTTGAGGACAGACAAAGAACAGCGAGTCATTAGTGGACAAGAGGAAAGCCCCAAACAAATGAACTAGCCTCAGAGTATCATCAGCTGCGGGAAGATGCTTTACAAACTACTATTTGAATATAATTGGCATGCATCAACATATTTCTATATCTATATAGAAGGTATTGAGATTCAGTATTTTAGTTCTTCTGACAGATATTGATACTTCCTCTTGTTGCCCTTTTGTTCAACGACCTTACTTCAACTGATATACTGACCTTAATTATAACACGCATCCATCGACAAACTTCAATCCTGTATGTATTCCCTTGACATAATTATTTGATTTCCGTCAATACAACATATTTTTGTGAATTTGTGACCTCAATAATTAGTCTACGTGCATTGCAATTTGTAATGTTGTAGCTGATACCCAGGCAGCCGCCATTGGCTTCAACTGTATGGATGGTCCTCAACTATGGCGAGATCATGTATGGGACTCTGTAACTTTGTTGGTGTCCGTCGATTTAGTTGGACCACGTGACTAATGGAACTCTGTTTCCCCCTTCCACGTGACAGAATTTATCAAAGGGGGAAAAAGCTACTCCTAACACCATGACCATGTCGTGTCCAGTACTACGCAGTAGTCGATTGATAGCAGGACAAGATTATTACGCAATGTGTGGCGAAGTTACACTAGAGGTTTTGTTGTTTGGCTGCTAAGCCAGCCATGGGCTTCTTCTTCCCACCACCATCGTCGGTGTTTACAGGGACTACGCCGTCGTTGTCGGCTAGCTCCCTGTACTTGTCCTTCCTGGTGAGGCCGGTGCACTCGTACGACAGCGTGGAGGCTATAAGTTTCTGCACGTAGTTGGCCACCCAATGGCTGGACTTGCCCCCGCGGCCGCAGGTGAACTCGGGCAGCAGCTTGTCGAGGAACGTGACCGTGTACACGGGGCTCGGATTCATGAAGAAGTAGAAGGGGTCCATCCCCTTCCACCCCGTCGCCGTCGTGCCGTGGAACATGCTCGTCCGGCACTCCACCGCCACCGGCACGACGTCGTCAGTGAGCTCGGCGAAGAGCGCCGAGAACCGCAGCAGGAACGGCTCCCGGCACGTGGTCCCCTCGGGGCAGATGGCGAGGTCCCCTTCCTCGGCGAGCACGCGCCGGATGGTGGCAGCGTCGGCGGCGCGGTCGCGAGTGAGCCGCACGGTGCGGATCGGGGACAGGAACTCCGACAGGCGGGACAGCGAGTAGGTGACGGCGGCCACGGGCCGGCCCAGCGCCACGGAGAGGAAGATGGCGTCCAGGAGCGTGCGGTGGCAGCAGGCGAAGAGCACCCCGCCCGCCGTGCGCGACGACGGCGGTGGCGCGCCCCGCACGACGACGCGCACGCCCAGCGCGTGGAACGCGACGTGGAGCCACCGCATCGGGACGAGCACCCCCGTGGCGACGCGGACGAGAGACAGCAGGAGGCCGACGGGGAACCACAGCACGGTGAGGAGGGCCACGAGCGGTGTCGGGCGCTGCACCAGGCGGCCGTCGTGGAAGACGACCCGCTTCGGCAGCTTGTCCGCGCGCACGGCCTCCACGGGCGTCCGTGGCACGAGGTAGGCCTCCTGCGTTACTCAGGAAAAAAAATCATCTCAGATTCTGTCAGTGTTAACTAAAGTTAACTGATGCATGCTGCATGCAACCACCATCTATTCTATCTGTACAAAACTTCGACGTACTACATTTGGTTTTGATGGTTTTTCTGCGTTCGAGACGAATAGCAGAAATCATGCAAAAAAAAAAAATAAAAAAAATACTTTGTTATTTATCCAGTCCTGTAATATATATTTGACTACTCACCACCAGTAACTTTTACGTACTAACCTCTTTTTTTACAGGAAAGCTAAAAAAACCCACTGGTGTGGAATCTCCTTTGAATCTTGTTTATACCAAACTTGGGTAGTTTGGCCCCTTTTTTCACTCAAACAAATTGTTAGATGAAACCACAAAAAAATTGACAAAGCAAAACTTCGGGTGGCAGGAACCCCACCCCCCCACACAAACTTCAACAACAAAAAAAAAATTCCTGCTTGCCAAAACCGGCCGCCCGGACCCCGAAAAAATCTCCCCGCCGGACCTCCCATCCCCCGCCGGAACCCCGAGCTCCCATCTCCCCGCCGGATCCCGAGCCAGCCACCTCCCTCTCGGCCCCGGCCGGCGGCGCCCCGGCCGACGCGCCTTACTGGTTCGAAGAAAGCAAACCAAAAGGACACGTGGACGGCTCATGGCCTCCACAGCATTGATGAGGGCCCACGGCCGCCCCGCCGCGTTTGTAGCCGTTGGGGCACCACCACCCCCGTCGCCCACCTACTTCCTCCTGGCCTAGATGGAGCGCCGACACCGCCGGACGGCGGCTGCTGCTGCTGCTGGTCGTCCCCATCGGCGCTGCCTCAGTGTTGGTTTTGCCACGAAGAAAGCAAACCAAACGGACACGTGGACGGCTCAGATTAACCAAAGCATAACATCCCGCGGTCAGAAATTCATGTGGGATGTACTAACCTACTACCGGAGTATGTATAGAACCAACGACAGCAAGGATGTAATAAATTTTGTTCACTTCTCGAAAAGGCATAAGGCGTTTTCAGAGCGAGTTTGTGTGTTTTATATGTCCTGCTCCGAGGGGAGCGCCGACCATTCTATCGGAGTACGAGAACGAGGACCCTAGATGCTTCTATCGTGGCCTCTTCTCGTGTGCCTTGTAGCCCTGACGAGCCCTGTGCCTTTGACGGAAGCATCACCCATATCTGCAGAAGTTGATTAGTAGTTGCTTTTTTCATGTCTATTTTCCACACTGTTGGATGTGCTTTATCGTTTTGTATTATAAAAGTTGTTGTTGTAAAGAAATGGAATGTAACGAATGGTTGCCGTCATCTGATCAATTGATGTATGCGTTAACGATCTTGTCCCTTGTCCACCTTTTAGTTTTCTTCTCTGGTACGGTAGCTGCATATGCAACATGCGAAGAGAATACTAGTGATGAGATTTGGGTGCATGTATTGTGATTTGTGAGGCATAGGGGCCTAGCTACGCTAATGACGTGATATGTTACCAATGCCTAGCTATGCTAATGACGTTAGCTACCTAGGGCAGCAAAAAAAAATAGGCAACATATTATAGTTTTCAGTTTTCTTTGTTGTTACAAAAGATGAGCACACTTAGAACCACTCCACCCGTTTACTGGTTTCGCATGGTTCAAGTGTTCAACTCCTTTTCAGAATCTTAATCTAGATATATAGCCAGCCAAAAACAGTTCTAGCAAATGTTTCTGTTTCTAGAGCGAGGTGTACCTCTTGATTTCTTGAATGCTTAAAACTCTTGGTTTTCTTTTTTGTGACAAAAACCCATGAATTTAAGGCATGCAAAGCGAAAAGGTATTAGTGTTGCAGCATTGGCATATGTATGTTCCAAATTGTTTTTTTTTTAATGTAGTACGTAGTATGTGAGACCTTGCAGATACTCATGAAGGCGTAATCCGAACTCCGGTGTCCGAGCGCGACATCGGGCGGCATCTCCCCGGCGGCGGCGATCATCTCCCTGAGCGCCTGCGCTTTCCTCTCACCAACGAGCACGCCACCGCGTCGCTCGTCCACCCACCCCGTGGCGCGTCCCGCCACGCGGCGAATATCCCGGCGACGGCGTCGGCGCCGAGGTACCCCCGCAGGAACGGCTCGGCCATGACCCTCGGCACTGCGGTGAGCACCATCCTCCTCCCGCCACACGCGGAAAGACCCGCCACGCGTCAGATCGCACGTCGGCGGCGTAGAACCTTTTTTTCGCGCGCCCGGACTCGACGTCGGACACGCGCGCGCCCGCCGTGGCCGCGAACACCAGCACCCGCGTCCACGCCGACTCCGACGCCGCGACGCGCAGCGCCAAGGCCAGCGGCGATAGGAGCAGGAGGAAGGCCAGGCGCGCCGCGCCGCCCGTCTCGAAGGCGACCAGCGCGTAGTAGGGGAAGGCGGACCGGGACCGGAGCAGCGCGCCGTCCAGGTCCGCCACCACCGTGGAGCCCCGGTTGAGGCGGGACGCGTCGCACTTGTCCACGGACGGGAACGGCTCGCCCGCGCACTCGCCGCCGCCCCACCACCCATTTTGGGAATGGGATGCTATCGGTTGCGTTGCGTGGCGGCGGGGAGCGAGTCCGTGGAGCTAGGAATTTATAGCGGCCGGGTGACATGGTGGACAAGTGCACGATCGGTTGGCAGGCAAGCAAACCCCCGAGGCGTGCACGGAGAGGACTCATGGAGTGAGTGCACGGGGCTCGTCACTCGTCATTCTGCTGGTCCCGAATCGCTCCGGGTGGTTGGCCCGTGCGTTCTGGACTATGTTCGGACTATAGGCATAGGCATACGAATATCTGTCAGCTGGGTAGTGGACTCAGCTCGCTCTATATTCCAGCCTGCAGGTTTTTAACGCAAACAGAGAGGGAGAAACAACGATACCAGCAGTGTGGCGTCAACTGTCGCCCCAGGTTTTGCCTGCTGGCTGCTCGGTCTCACTCGGCTACCAGTCCCAGGTCGTCCAAAACCAAAACAGCTCCAGAAAGCAAAGCACAAGCAGGTTAGTTAGTTGCCGCGGCGCGTTTGCCTTCCACGGCCACGAGTGCGCTGGCTAGGTGATCTGGTGTGGCTTTTCACCACCCACAAGCAACAACCTTACAACCGTGCGTGCCGGCAGCCGGCTGCGGCTACTGCCGCGCCCGCCGGTTTCCATCGAACAGCAACCCGGCCGGCCGGAACCAAAAAATCTAATGTTGCATGAGGATCCCTGCCCTGGTTGGTTGGCCTCGCGCGCGCTCGATTCAACGGCGACGGCGACGCGGCCACGCTGGGTTTTGTTTCTCCGGCGGTCGGTGTTGGGGCAAGTAGGCTATGCTATCAGAAAAGCGCTGGCCTCAATACACGATCGCCTCTCCTCATCGACCTAATAAACACACAGAGCGCATTTGCCGGCACAAAGACGAAATATATAGGGGGTAATGTGCTAGGGGGTGTGTATGTTCATTGCAGGAGGTTGTGCGTCCCTCTTGGATAGCTGAACTGCCAGTTTCATCGTATGATCATATCCTTCCTTTAGCTCGTTCCTATGTATCGGCATTTCGATCAGTCCGCAAGCATGGACGCGCGAGTCCGCGACGACGATGGATCACCACACCATGCCCGCGAGCGCCAGCAGCACGCGCGCCGCCCGTGGCCGGGGAACGGTCGCCGCCGGTGCCCGGTTTTGGTCGCGGTCGGCTGTCTCAATTAAGTGGCGCGGCAGGACCGCAGGAGTGACTCGAGGCGTGATTGGCTATTAGTTTTTTTTTTTTTTTTTTTTTTTTTTGAGGCAGTGAGTGATTGGCTATTAGTGGCACGGCAGGAGAGATCGGCACAACGAGGACCCCCACGAGGTGACGAGGAGCACGACAGCTCCAATGGGTGGGCTGGGCTCAGCTGGGCCTTGGGGCTGAGAAAGGTTACAAAGCCCATTGGACTTCACGAACGAGGCTGAGTAAAAAAAAAAGAAAAAGTCCGCATTCCCACCCCACTATCACGCCATTCATTTTTCCTCCCTCATCCAAAACCGGACAAATCAACTCCCTCAACTTTTCAAACCATGCATTTTACCTCCCACCCGAATTTTTGAAGGGGGTTTGCTTCTGATAATGCGGGGTTTGCTCTCACGGTGACCGTGCGTGGTTTGCTACTATCAAGTTACTTTGTCTTTTCTTTTTTTTTAAAAATTTCGTTGAATCTTTGAAAAATCATAGAAAAATTATAAAATGAAAAATATAATTTTGTTAGACTCCACATAAGTGATCTACGTGAATATATAATATGGTATACTTTAGTTCAACAAAATAATTATAGAAGTTGCGTATATGAATTATTTCAATTAATTATATATTCACTTTGTAGAACTTTGTACTAAAGCATATCATATTATATATTCACTATGTAGATCTACTCATGTGGAGTCTAACAAAATTAGATTTTTTTTTTTTTATGATTTTTCTCATTTACTATGATTTTTCAAATATTGACCAAATAAATAAAAAAAGAAAAAGACAAAACCTTTGTAGCAAAAAATTTTATACTAAAACATATTATATTATATATTTACTATGTAGATATACTCATGTGGAGTCCAACAAAACTGGATTTTTTATTTTATGATTTTTCTATGATTTTTCAAAAATTCAACCTAATTTTTTAAAAAAAAGAAAAAGACAAAGGCACCTGCACTGTAGCAAACCCACGGTCACTGTAGCAACCCCGCGGTTACTGTAGCAAAACCGCCTTTGAAACCGTCAGGTAAAATGCATGGTTTGAAAAGTTGAGGGAGGTGATTTGTCCTGGTTTGAAGTTGAGGGAGGAAAAGTGAACTTTAGTTGGGGGTGAATGTGGACTTTTTCCTAAAAAAATGTCCCTTTGAAGCCTTTGTCGAAAAAACAACTTTGTTGGATTTTGCATAAAAAATATTAATGTTTATGATGCATAACTAATATCATTATATAGATCTTTGAATCTGGTTTTAAAATAAATTAATTTGAAGATAAAACTGTTACATTTATTTTCTATAAATTTGTCAAAGTTGTTAAACAAAAACTCAAAACGACTAATAATAGGTGACCCAAGTCTGTGACCAAAAAGCCTGGCCACACTCAAAGTCAATGTTCAAGGCAGGCAATACCTAAGTATTCTCCCACTTTTACACATGAACTTGACCATATGCTATCGGTGGCGGACCTAGAGCAATTCCGAGGGGAGTGCACGGGCTTGTGGGTGCATTGAGTTTTATTCTATGAGTGCAAATACATTAGATATTTGATCATAATCCAGCAGTTTTTTTGTGGCCCCACCCACTGATCATAATATGGATCCGCCCGTGGTTATTTATTGCCTGCTCGGTATATGTTTTTAAACTAAACTCTATGGTTTTTAGCTACAAAGGTTCACCTCTGCAACTCAGTCCGCTTTAACCAAAAAGTGGAGTCGTAATAGCAAAAAGGGACGCTTCAAGCTATTTTTTAGAGCTACTTATTAGAGTTTGTGGAGATATTTGTCTGATGGACTAGCACACACAAAGAAAATAAAAGAAGAAGATGAGCAAGCTCTTCGACACACACTGGTAGGAGTACTTGCCTTCATTGATTTTCACCACCTGACGACAACCGCGTGCCGGCACGCCGGCTTGACATTGAAGTTGGAACCAAAAAATGTGGGATGGCACGAGTGGTGTTTGGCGACGGCACCATGAGTTCATGACATAGCACCTACCACCTACACAGAAGAGCGCATCGACCATGAGTCAATACACGATTGACCATACAGAGCGCATTTGCCGGCACAAAGACGAAATATATAGAGGGTAATGGCTAGGGGGTGTGTATGATCATTGCAGGAGGTTGTGCGTCCCTCTTGAGCCTTTTGATTGCCATTTTCATTTTAAAGGGTTGTATATATCATTTTGCTAAACAATACCCATTTCCCCTAAAACCTTTGTTATCTGGAAACAATAATACAATTACAAACTCATGAGTAAATAAATAACCAATGGTTACAAATTAAATAGGATATGACTTGTTCTAGGTTACAAAGAGAAAGTTTCAAACTTGATTACTTTCGAGCAACATAGGATTTGGTGTTACAAAGGGACATGCGATTTTAGATGGGTTTCATTTCATTGATTTTATCCATTTCATGATACGAGAGGGCAATTTAAAATAAAACCATGGACCTTTGGGCGATGGTGGAGGCGGCACAACGAGGACCCAGCTGAAGAGGAGCACGACAGCTCCAATGGGTGGGTCCTTGAGGCTGAGAAAGGTTACAAAGCCCATTGGACTTCACGTACGGGCTGAGTAAAAAAAAAAAAATCCCTTTGAAGCCTTTGTCGAGTAACAACTTTGTTGGATTTTGCACAACTTTGTTTATATTTTGCATAAAAAATACTAATGTTTATGATGCATAACTAATATCATTATATAGGAATCTAGTTTTAAAATAAATTAATTTGAAGATAAAATTGTTACATTTATTTTCTACAAATTTATCAAAGTTGTTAAAAAGAAACTCAAAAGGACAAATAATAGGTGACCCAAGTCTGTGACAAAAAAACCTCGACTTCCACACTCAAAGTCAATGCTCAAGGCAGGCAATACCTAAGTATTCTCTCCCACTTTTACACATGAACTTGACCCATATGCTTCCGGAACCTAGAGCAATTCCGAAGTGCATTGGGCTTGGGGGTGCATTGAGTGAATTTTTTTTTTCTGTGAGTGCAAATACATTAGATATTTGATCAAAATCAATTGGTTTTTGGTTTTTTTTTAAAACATCCGCCCGTGGTTATTTATTGCACTGCGAGTTGTAATATTTTTTTAAACTCTATGGTTTTTTAAAATAGGTTCACCTCCGCAATTCATAATTTAGAAAATCAGTGGAGTCAAAAGAGACAAAGGGACGCTTCGTGAACTCTATTTTTTTAAGAGCTTTTTTAGAGTTTGTTTTAATTATTTAGAGTCCGATGAACTTCTACAAAAGAAAATTTTAAGAAGATGAGCAAGCTCTTCGACACAACGGTGATGTAGGAGTAAAACCATTGAAACGACACGCTTTTTTTGGGGAAGTTGATGTGGTGGCACGAGTGGTGTTTGAGCACCATGAGTCCATGACATAGCACCTACCACCTAGTCCAGGTGTTTGACCATGAGATTTATAGAAGGTGATGAGTGCTAGAGTGGCCGGGACACCGATGATCACTGAGCCCTTTGGATTATTTTCATTTTAAAGGGCTGTATATATCATTTTGCTAAACAATACCATTTCCCCTAAAACCTTTGTTATCTGAAAACAATAATACAATTACAAACTCATGAGTAAATAAATAACCAATGGTTACAAAGGGATATGACCTGTTCCTAGATTACAAAGGAAACGATTACTTTCGAAAGCGCATAGGATTTGGTGTTGCGCCATGCACACCCAACGTTGATATTCGATCGGGACAAGAAAAAAAGATGTTTGGTTTTGGTGCATGTCGGGTGGACTCTTCTTTCCTAGCTTAGGTGCGGGTGGCTAGGGTTCCATTGGCCCCGTGCCACCCCGTTGTTCCCAACTTCGGGTGGGCTTAAGAGAGAGGGTTTAGGGAGGAAGGCCGGAAAAGATGATGAGAGGGCGGTTTAGAGGACTGGCGATGGTGTAGGCGACCTAGCTAAGTCGGGGTGGACTAGTCATGAGACAAAGATGTAGGAGGGGGAAGGGGAAGAAGGAGGTTGTCGTAGGGCCTCACTAAAGCTAAACGACGCGGCCGTTTAAGAGAGACGATGTGAGGTGGTGGAGGTAGAGGGGTTCGAGATCGGGTCGTATCATTGAAAGCCGGACTAGGTGAGGTTTTTTAACAAACCAGAGCAAATCTTCTAGAGGAAGACAAATCGTGAAAGGAGAAGAAATAACGGAAAACAGAGAGAGCGTGCAAGTAGAGTGTGTGAACCGGTGTTGGTGCGCTTACTAGTAAAGTCCAAACAAAAAATGCAAATGATTTAAGCACAAATTGTTAGGACAAAGGGGTCCTAGCCTTTTAGGATACTCGAAAGCAGACTCACCACCCCCGGAGGAAATTTCGGATGTTTTTCTCTCGTCGCCCCGTGTGTGCCAAAGCACCCAGTTAAGAGCTCGGGATTTTTCTTCTGGTTGGTATACCGGGGTTTTTTTCTCGGTCGGGCGGGTTTTTATTAAATTGTTACGCCATACTGAGTTTTTTTAAACACAAATTGTTAGCCATACATCATGTATTTATGAGCTCATTATGCAGGTGATTTTATTTTTTGAAGTGTTGTACCGAAGGAAACAACCACATGCCTAGTACAACTTATCGGGTGAAGTATACACTGTACACACGGTGTGAATGTGAACTGCGAAGCTGCAGTCACAGACCTCCCACTCTTCCTAAAATGGACGCTGCAGGGCTTTGAGCCCCAAAGCCTCGACGCCGAGCACAGCTCCGCCGCCACCGCCATCGCCACCGCTCCCCTTCTCCTCCGCCTGCTGCTTCTATATCGATCTAGCGAGGCCGGGGATCCATCACCATCTAGACGACGACTGGTTCCTTCTCGCGTTGGTTAGTAACCCTTGCTCTGATGAGTTCCTTCGTTCAAAGGGCGGATTTGGTCTGAATCAAACCTAAATCGATGTTTTTCTCCATTTCGATCCAGTTAGCTGTCGATTTCTCTGCTACGTGGTATTACCCTGCTAACGTAATCCAATCCGTGCGGCCTTTGGTTTGATAGGGTTCATCTTCGTCAGCGCGCAAGATCGATGCTTCTGAACATCTGAGCAGTTTCCGGTGTCTAATTCAGGCGCGGGCGGTGTTGGGTTTTTCGATAATTTTGGGGGTTCACTTGAACCCTCATGACCCAGGTGAAACCCGCCCTGGGGGAAGGATGCTGACCGTGCTGCGGGTGCACCTCCCCCGTCGGAGATCCCGATCGTCGGCTGTGAGATCACGCCGTACGTGCTCCTGCGGCGCGCCGACGGCGGCGTCTTCACTGACGACGTGTCTGAGGCTGCGCCCGTGGATGGCTACTTCATGCGCTACAAGTGGTGAGCAGCCCATCTCGAACCCTTTATCTATTTTGTCACAGTTAGTACAATTTATAGTCAACCAAGCACGGTTTAATCCATTTTAGTTGCTATTGGATGCAAGCTACTTCATTTCGTGATGTTTGGTTCGTTCCACAATCCACAGTAACGCATATGTAAAGAAAGTTAGTTCAATCGTATCTCTCACCAGTAACGTCCACAGCTTTAAATCATTATGTTTGTGTTACCAATGGTAGAACCAAACAGCTCATTGTTTCACCATTTCAATACTTGATTGTTTCCAGAATAACTGATTCATTAGCAATTTTAAGAACATCACATTCTGGATTGTTGGAGTGTTTGTTTTGTTTTTTTTTGTTTGTCATACTGAATATGATATCTGCTCATAGGATGCTACAAGCTAAGATGTATCGCTAGCTTGTATACACAATTGGGCTCTTGCTAGACAAATATGATATCCGCCAAATCATGCCAAATCATGAATTGGAATTTTTTGTATAGTGTTTGACTGGCATAGTAGATTTTCTGATCCAGCATAATCTGCGGGAACAATATCATTTGGAGTAGTGCATACTGACCGGTAATATTTTTGTATAGTGTTTGACTGGCATAGTAGATTTTCTGATCCAGCATAATCTACGGGAACAGGATAGTCATTTGGAGTAGTGCATACTGACCGGTAGATATATGAATAAGTGGATTCTTAAGGCTCACTTTCTAGTTGCTATGTTTTCCTTATTTATGGTGCATTAATTGCCAGCAAAAATATCTTACAGTGTATAGGATGCTTGAAGCCTTGAATATTGTCTGAAATGGATGTACCTGCTGAACATGTTATGAAACAACTGGTATAGGATGTGAATGTCACCTTTGCAGTGCTGAGTCTCCACACAAAAAGCAACCGAAAAATAATCTTTCATTTGTGACGCCCCCCCCCCCCCCCCTAGTGTCCTATAACACAGTTTTGAACCTTTTAAACAAGAATACCCATGAAATCCTGAATATTAATTTTCCTTTTTGAAGGTACCGCATACAAAGTGATCGTAGAGCCGCTATCTGCAGTGTACACCCAACAGAACAAGCAACGCTTCAGTGCATAGGGTGCCTGAAGTCAAAAATACCTGCTGCTAAGAGCTACCATTGTTCCGCTAAGTGCTTCTCTGATGCTTGGCAGCACCACAGGGTTTTGCATGAGCGTGCTATAAGTGCTTTAAATGAAAACGGAACTGAGGATGATGAGTTATTTGGCAGATTTGGCAGTGGCAGTTCGGGCTCAGGGATTATTAGTGCTGCGTTGTCTGGTTCAACATCAAACCTGTCACAAAGCTCCGGTGTTAATAGTGGACCTACACCTGTGTATCCAACAGGCACTGAAAAGAGTTCCGGTGAAACTTGGTTTGAAGTGGGATGCTCGCGAACATATACAGCAACTACTGATGATATCGGGCATGTACTTAGATTTGAATGTATAGTTGTGGATGTGGAAACACGGGGGACTGTGAGAGCTCCTACTTCGGTCTTGACATCCCGTGTGATCCCAGCACCGACCCCGACTCCGCGTCGCTTGATCCCTGTGAACGCAGCTGATGCAATGGGCCACTTTGATTTAGATAGCCGGTCTTCTTCTTTTGGAACATTTACCGTGCTGTCCTACAATATTCTTGCTGATACATATGCAACCAGTGATACATACAGCTATTGTCCAACTTGGGCACTTACATGGGCTTATAGAAGGCAGAATTTGTTGCGTGAAATTATTGGTTACCATGCTGATATTATCTGCCTTCAGGAGGTATGAATGCTATTATTTTTTTCATGTTTGAAGTTTAAGGTTCTGATCTCCTTTAATTGTTAATATAAATTGCACGTATTATGTTCAGCATGATGAGTTTAGGAGGCTATCGTTGATGTTGTTTTCTTCCTGCCAATCTGTGATATCTTGACATTGCTCCAATGCTTCATGATACCATCCTTTACTCTTCCTTCTGTTAATTCAGTAACTGTATTGTAGTTATAGCAATAATGTTAGTGTGCCTTCTTCATTGGCCCGTGGTGGGATGTTTTCCCAGCATCTTTCTGTTGAATGAGATGTTATATCACAACATTTCTGCCTGCCTTCTGGATTGTCTTTAAATTGTTTGATTTTTGTTACTTGATTGTGCTGCATTGCCCTTTAAACTCATGAAGCATATAGCATAAGTGACACCTGAACTTATTCCCTTTGTCATATGATCCATGTTTCAGAGTGGAAAGATATTTTTTTTTTTTGGGTAAGGATTAGCATGAAAGAAAAACCATGCCATTTCTATGTTTCTAAAGGTGATTTATATGTTACTATTTGCAGGTACAAAGTAATCACTTTGAAGAATTTTTTTCACGGAGCTTGATAAACATGGGTATCAAGCTCTTTATAAGAAAAGGACAACAGAGGTTTGCCTGGTTCTTTACTGCTTGCTGTAAAACCTTTGTACAGTGTAGTGCTTAAGCTTAATTTTGAAATATTGCTGTTACAGGTGTACACTGGAAGTCCTCAAGCAATTGATGGTTGCGCTACTTTCTTCCGACGGGACAGATTTTCGCATGTCAAAAAATACGAGGTGGGTGCCTTTATTATTCCTGTAGTGTTTGAGTTGACTTGAGACTATCAGCATCTAATACTTTCTGGACTTTGTTCTATGCAGGTCGAAGTTTAATAAGGCTGCACAGTCTTTAACTGATGCAATTATTCCTCCCACTCAAAAAAAAGTTGGCTCTAACGCTTGCGTTTGGTTAAGGTACAACAAATTTGGAAACTACAAATATACCATACATGCTACATGGTCGGTCATTACTTTACATCTATTACTACAAAATTCTGCTAATCTTTATCTGCCATGCAGGATAATATTGCACTAATTGCAGTTTTAGAAGCTAAATTTGGTAACCATGGGACTGAAAATCCTAGTAAAAGACAACTTCTTTGTGTGGTAAGTGCCTTCCTTACTATTGCATGTTAGCATCAATAATATAATCTCTGTGTTGCTTTTAAGATAATCAAAATCTTTTCCATGAGTCTGGTGAGAATAGCTTTGCTGAAAACCATGTGGTTAGAATAAGGATGTCATATCATGCAACCTTTTCAGGTCCTGTTAATGAACACTAGAGCACTAAGATGTTCTCTCATGGTTAGAAAAATAAAATAGAACACCGAATCAGTCAACATTCTTTTTGTTCAATGTAGTTGTGGTGCTCTTGTTATGTCAGAGGTCTATTCCCATGTTATCTCTGTTCATAATAACCCATGGAAATGCAGATTACCATTAGATACAACTTGTTATTTTGATATCCTTTTAGTTTTGAGTTCTTTAGTTTTTTTTTTTTGATTATTTGTGTTTTGAGTAGTTGATGTTATTTTTACCAGTGAGAATGCTTTATTTTTCTCAAGGAGAACCATGCTTTCTTGTGCCCTGTTGTGAAGGTAGGGAGGGGCTGGAGGGTGCCTGCCCCCTTAACTTTGCTGTTTTTACATTATACCTGTTAATGACCTAGCTAATCTACCATGCAAGTAAAGAGTAAAATGTCCCCCTAGCCCTATTGTGTAGGTCTTTTGTACCACCTTTGTTTTTTATTTACTTATATCTGACATAAATACAATCTCTGGTATAATTATATGCTATTGAAATTCAAATATTTTTTATTATGATAAAGAAGTAACTTTGATGGTGGTCTATTCATATACATTTTACGTGATAGCTAAATATTTCTATGGATAATACATAATAGTGGTCAAAGTTTCTAAAGTTTGTCTATGTCTGCTTTAGGAGGTATTTGTTTAGACTGGAGATATTAATAACATATTTCAATATTTTGGCTTGTGGATCTCATTTGCTCTTGATTTTTTTTAGGCTAATACACATATAAATATCCACCATGACCTTAAAGATGTGAAGCTATGGCAGGTTCAAATCATCCCCCACCCCCCTCCAAATAATTTCATAACATTTTTATAATTTCTTAACTGATTCTTCTCATGGCTTTCAAACTCTCTTGCAGATTCATACCCTCCTAAAAGGGTTGGAAAAAATAGCTGTCAGTGCAGACATTCCAATGTTGGTCTGTGGAGATTTTAGTTCGACTCCTGGAAGGTTTGTTAGATATTAGCAGCCCTTCTTTTTATTTCTGTTAGAGACAGAGAGTTATCGTCTTTCAGTTTGAATACTTATACTGAATGGTAAACAATCATGTGGTTCATGTAGTACATCACATTGGCTTCTTGCAAGGGGCAAAGTCGATCATTTGCATCCAGATCTGGCAATAGATCCTCTTTCAATTTTGCGCCCACTAAGCAAACTGACACACCAGCTTCCTCTGGTACTTTTAGTCTATCATGGATCTTACCTATTGGTTTCCTTTTCTATTCTCGTTGTGGCTCTGAATAAAGGATTTGCTTCTTCATAGGTCAGTGCATACTCGTCATTCGTGAGTATGGCTGGTGTTGGCTATGATTTGGATCACCAGCGAAGGAGGATGGACCCCGCGACAAATGAGCCATTGTTCACAAATTGCACAAGGGATTTTACTGGTACCATAGATTACATATTTTACACAGGTTAGTGCTTAAATTCTAGAACTGCTTCAATTGCTTACTCTTTTTTTTTTCTCTCTTTATTACTTTGGCTATCTCTGTTGGCCTGGAATAAGTCAATATTGTTAATGTTGTCTTTTACAATGTGCTCTACCATTTCAGCGGATTCATTGACTGTGGAGTCGTTATTGGAACTGTTGGATGAGGATAGCTTGAGAAAAGACACAGCTCTTCCTTCTCCTGAATGGTCATCAGATCATATAGCACTCCTAGCAGAATTCCGGTGCAAGCCTAGAGTTAGACGATAATACTTTAGGTATGGGAATAATAATACTATTACTCGTGCAGTACTGCCTTTGATTTTACTTTTTTTTTGTGTTAATCGTCTTTGTGGATAATATGAAGGTATGTCTCCTGTATCCTTAAGTGGTATGCTTTATTGTGGAACTCACTGAATGTATGGGCTGCTAGAAATTGTGCTAGTATATGTGTCCATGTCTTGACCCTGCATGAGATTCTTGTGCTCTGTTTTGTTATACTCTTTAAAAACTGTAATTCTACCCTTGATGTGCTGGTGTTGCCCATTTTACCATCTATATCTCATATCCTATTCATTTATGTTCACCAGCAGGAATTGTAGGGCAAGGATTCTCGACGATCGCAACGAGAATGTACCCTCGCGGAAGGCAGGAACAAGAAGCCTAAGGGAAAGAGGCTTGTGATGTTCCTCACCCTTTTACATCTCTGCCCTGATGTTTTTTTAGTGGCACTAGTTGGAATGTGACTTCCTATAGAAGATATATCAATGCAAAGAGAAATAATTTAAATAGATTTGTATGTCATTTTTAGTTTTCCAGCCTCACATTCTCAACCCCTCACCTTCAATGTGAGTTTTTTTTTTTCTTTTTTTCGTAACATGAATCTCTCTAGTTCTTACAAGCTGGAAATGACCCCTTCCATTGTGTATGTCTCTTGCGCGGGGATCAACTTTGACATAGTTGTTGTTGAAAAGTCTTGTTGGGATATGGAACAAACAACTGGTGAGGCTGTTGCGAAAATTTTGAGCTTCATTGGGGATGCTATGTTGAATGAAACTGTGAAAATTGATGTCTCCTTCTGCAATGGTTTACTTGGTTTCTGAAACACCCATCTCTGAATCTATCATTGTATTTCGATTCTCGAACTTGCTATACTACTGTATCTTATTACACAAAGCAAGAACATGTTGAAACTGGCTTGGAAGAAATGAAATTTCCCCACTTGTTATGAATGTAATCCTGATAATAGTCGGGTAATGCCTGTGTAAAAAACGGATGGAAAGACAAGCAATGCAAGTTGGCGGCAGTCTTTGATGATGGATGTCACCTGCTACGCTGGCTGGCAGCATCTTGACGCCACTCCCTGCCTACAGTAACAGCAGCCTGTTCACTATGCTGCCTAGAATTCATTGCTGCTGCTCTCCTTGGTACGTAAAAGTTAAAGCCGCATTAGATGGCTTGCCTCTCTAGGCTGGTCCTGTCCGTGTACTAACAGCTATGAGAAACATGGCCAGCCACTTCTGATGCAGTTGCTGCTGGTAATCTCACTCATTCCATCTTCCTCAAAGTTTATTTGTTCAAAGATGGCCATGGCAATCCGTCAAAGAGTCATGTGGGATAGATAAATGGGTAGGTTCCGGTGCGTCACCGATGCAATTTCGTATCTAAAACGAATTGCCTGTGTACTCTAGACAAGATATGAATGCACTGACCAATGGAGTAACAGCCGCAATAGCCGGCCCGTCCGCGATGGCACATGGAGTTTCAGGCTGTCCACCAGAGCTGCTCGAGTGCTGCCGCCGCCTGCGACAGACAGACAGTCCCCACGGCGACCGGAAGCGAGCATGAATGCTGCAGTTACCAGGACCACGGCGACCGGAAGCGAGCATGAATGCTGCAGTTTGTCCATTTTGGCCAAGATCGCTGTTCACCGTGTGGAGCGTGTTTGTCCATTTTTATTAAATCTATTCACCACTCTGTTCTTAATGAAATAAAAAAAAAAAAAAAGCCATAGCGGCCAAGCAAGAATCAAAAGCCGAGCATCGATCGCCGCAAGCAGCACCCTGCGTCCATGTCCGTCCACATGAGGGCGAATGGCGAATTGGCAACGGCTCCGAGTGGATTCTCGTGGGCATCCATCCATCCATGGCGATTTTGGCATCGCCATCAACACGTTGTTCGACAGGGCTGAAGACGCGTGGAGCGTCCTGGCCGGCACTTGGATCAACAACACACTGGAGCTGGAGGCTGGAGCAGTGATCTCAAGGACCGACCGGAGTCCCGACAGACAGCTGGGCCCCGCCTCCCTCCAGTCCCAGTCCCGTCCCTGAGCAGACCATGAAACTGTGTGCCACTGCGAACCCGCCTGTCCACAGCACGACACGCACGAACAGTGGCTCCACCGGGCACGCCACGCCACGTCGCCTCCGCTCTCCTGCATCTCTTCTCCTGTGGACACTAGCATAGCACGGCGACGTCGACTCGTCCGGCTGCTGCTGCTATAATAACTGCCCCTCAGTTCCTCACCAAACCTCCCAGCCAGCGGCGGTCCGGGCAGCTCACTCGTCACTCACACTTGACCCGCACCCCGCACAAACCCGCACAAAACACACACACACGGTCGTCGTCGTTGTCCGTGGATCGATGGCGCGGTGGTCGTCATCAGCGGTGCTGTTGCTGGCGGCGGCGACAGCCATGACTATTATGGCCTCCGTGGTCGTCGTCGGCGACATGAGCGCGGACAAGACGGAGTGCGCGGACCAGCTGGTGGGTCTGGCGCCATGCCTGCAGTACGTGCAGGGTCAGGCCCGCGCGCCGCCGCCCGACTGCTGCGGCGGCCTTCGCCAGGTGCTCGGCAAGAGCCCCAAGTGCCTGTGCGTGCTCGTCAAGGACAAGGACGACCCCAACCTGGGCATCAAGATCAACGCCACCCTCGCGCTCGCCCTCCCCAACGCCTGCGGCGCCCCCGCGCCAACGTCTCCCACTGCTGCGCTCGTACGTACGCTCGCTACCTGTCTTCTCCCTTCATCTCCTGCTAGCCAGGCCGGCGACCGGCCGGAGGGCGTTGCTTTCTTTGTGTAAATGGCATGATGTCAGTTTTAGAAAAGGGGTTTTAATTTAGCTGGCCAGCCAGCCCCCATGGAACTGAAATGCACCAACTGCATTTCGGTCGGTTTTCATTTGGAAATGGCATGATGTTAGTAGCAGAAATGCAGCTTTGGCCGGCCTTATTCTCCCAACTAACTTGGGTGGTAAATGAAATCTAAAATGTTTTTTTGCTGCAGAGCTCCTGCATATTCCTCCGGGCTCCAAAGATGCCGCCGTCTTCAGCCCCGGCGGCGACAAGGGCTCCACTGCCGCTCCAGGTCATCCTGCCTGCCTCTCCTCAATTATTGCCTCCATGCGTTGCTCTTCAATCATTTGACAACCCTGTCCAATTTACCCGACCGAATTTTTACTGATGGAAAACACTACTCGATTGAGAGATCTGAGACCACGTACTCTCTGGTTCGTCTTTGCAGCCAAGGACAACTCGACGGCGACGACCGACTCCCGCGCGCTGCAGGCGACCAACGGAGGCGGCGGCGTCTCCTCCTCGGCGGCCACCGCCGGTGCTGCACTGACGGTGCTGCTCGTCGGCTACCTTCTCCTGCTCGTGCCAGAGCTGTCGCCTAGCTCATTCTAGACCCTCTGTCAAGTTTCGCCACCAAAAAAAAAAAATTACCACAAGAATGTGACGTGCTTCTTGTGGTGGTGTTGTAGTTGTACTGTGTTTCCTGTTATGCTAGGGCCTATGGGTACGAGATGTTACGACGTGTGTTTTGAGACGATGGGGCGAGGGTACGGTATTGCTAGCTAGCTTCAATGTTGTACACTGTACCAGTACCTTACCATGTCATCTGGTTGCTGATCCTTGTTGTTCTTGACACTGTTTTCTGTCAACATTTGACGCATTTGATCAGTCCAGTAACTTCTCACTCCTGGTTGTCCAATCATCACAACAAAGCTGATCTGATCCGAGTAATGGTGCGGATTGTTTAGTTGACATGTGTAGCACTATATCATTTGTTTTATTTTTACAAGGAACTATATCAATTTTTTTTAATTACACATTACAACGCAGACACTTAACACATACACACACTCACCCTTATAAACACACGTAAACCCTATCCCTATCAACACCAGTTCGAAGTGCTGAGGCATGAACCGTATGACATGAGTACATTCGCACCGTGGTTTGGTGAGTACCGTCCATGCGACAGGCACTGCATTGCGTTTGCACGACACGAGCAGTCGCCGTTGGCCGTAACAGGCCGCGGGTTTGCACGACACGAGCAGTCGCCGTTGGCCGTAACAGGCCGGGCTTTGGTACCGACACAAACTGCCATAATGGCCCTGACACTCGGCCCGGCCCATACTGAATCCAGCACAATAGTAGGCTTTCGATGAGGCCCACCCAGACGGTCTAGCGCGTCCCGATCCCTTTCCACGGCGGCCTCAGCTCAATAACAAGCCAGCGCAGGCCTAGGGTTTTCCTTCCTCCTCCAGTGCTCTCCTCGCGCCGCCGCCTCAGTTTCCTTCGTCTGCCCGTGAGCTCGTCGGCCTCCGTCCGAGACCCCGCGCGAGAAGCGAGAGAGAGGTGAGCCTCTTCTATCTCCAGTCCATCCATCACCATCCTTGCGATACGCCGTAGGCCCGTAGCTGCCTGCAGATTTAATGCTCCTGAATCCTCTGGTGTTAAGATGTTTTTTTTTTTTGTGCCATGGCTACTACGTGATGGATGAGTAGCAGAAGCTATGATTTTGTTCATTTTAAATGCTAGATGCTGTGTCCGTGTGGGTTCTTGCATATTGATGTGATCTGTAGAGACTTTGTGATAGAACTTTGAAGGGTCTCCTAGGTTTAGATTTGGTTCGTGAATGAAGCTGATCCCCGTAAGTTTTACCTGGTTAAGCACATCTAGCATCATGATTGACACATATTTCTCAGCGCAGTACCCTCAGTAATAATCATGGATTTTCAGTGTTGGTTGTCAAATTAAACATGGATGTATTGTTTTAGCAAACAAAACCTGAATTCTGCAATGGCCCAAAGCCTCTTGAATGAAAGGTGATATTGATAATTTGGAATCTTGCCACAGCTGGCAAGCATTCTTGGAGAACCTCCCAAACGCAAGGTGATGGTAACAATTTGGATTGTTCCATAGCAAGAATATGTGAACTTCTTCTCTTCCATACTGCATAGGCAATCTGCTGGATACCAAATGGATATAGTGTTATGTCCCTAGTTTATTTTTTGTTTGCGTAATGTTGTTCATTTGTTTTTCTTCGTCAAAGCTGCAATTTGAGGAAACCATGTGATAGTTTATGTTTTCCTAGCTGCATTTTGAATGAACTGTGACCAAAGGATCTGATTCACCTTGATAACTTTAAAAATGCTTTCTACAATTGCAGCATGGACACCCAGGTGAAGCTTGCTGTCGTGGTGAAGATTATGGGCAGGACCGGCTCCAGGGGTCAGGTGACCCAGGTCAGAGTGAAGTTCTTGGATGATCAGAACCGTCTCATCATGAGGAACGTCAAGGGCCCGGTTCGTGAGGGCGACATCCTCACCCTGCTCGAGTCTGAGAGGGAGGCCAGGAGGCTGCGCTAAGGTGGTTGTGTCTTGGTGGTTATTGTATGGAGTTGGATCTTGTCGAATTTTTCCTATGTTTGTTGAACTTGGTGTGACCCTTAGAACACCTGCCTTATGATTAGTAAGCCTGGTGATAAGATTGCAGTTTGTTTTTATGATCCAGGTTGAAAGTGCACCTGTGAGACATGGATATCCGTTGCTATATTAGCTCAATCGATGCATGGATTGAATACTAGCTGAGTCTCTGCTCTGGGTTTGATTCTGCTTGGTAGTATGGTTGTCTATGTGGTTTTGTCAATCTTATAGCTGGCTATCTTATTCTCGACATTTGCTCAATAATGGTCTTAGTGCTCCCCGAAAGGATCTTTCTTTGTTCATCACTTAGATGTCGGCTGTGTCATTTTATCTGTATATGTTTTATCAAAACCGTTTGATTGAATCGGCTATTTCTATGGAGAGCAAAGACGACTCTGTAGAGTGCATACAAAGATATAGATTAGATGTGGAGGGTACAAAGATATAGAAAACGATTTCCATATTTTGGTAAATATAACCTTATATTTTTTTGGTAAAAGCAAAAAAACATGTACACGCCTTGTGTAAAGGCACTGACGGAGTAATATATGGATGTCTGCATCGTCACTCGTCAGGACCTCATGGCGAACCGGCGTGCCACCACGCACGCGCGACGTGCCAGAGCTCTAGGCCGCACCATGCTGCAACAGCGGCGACACGAGGCCTCCGGGCGTCGACGGCACGAGCGGTGCGCACGGGCTCTGCCGAGGAGTCGTGCCGAGCCTGGGCGGGCCGGCGCCACCGCGCGGCGACAGGCTGACCTGCTCCAGCGACCGGAACTGCAGCTCCGGCGGGTAGTCCCTGACGCAGCCGATCCTGGGCCCGGCGCCGGTGGTCCAGCGGAACGAGAGCTGGTTCCCGAGCTGGTACGAGTGCAGGCTCATCTTGGAGTTGATGCGGTGCAGGATCTTCTCCTGCGACACCACCACGTCCTCCTCGCCGTCGCCGCTATCGCCGCCCCGGAACAGGTTCTCCTTGCAGAAGTCCAGGCAGTCCCCGAACGCGCCCGCGCCCTGCTCCGCAATGCCCTTGCCCACCCGGCTCTTGCTCACTGCCAGCCGTGGAGGCCGCTTGCGCTGCAGCCGGCTGCCTGACGACGACCTCTTCATCGCTGGCGTGCCTGATGATGTCGCCGTGCTGGTTGGTGTTTGATCATGGCTCGTGGATGGTGGCATGGCCTTTGCAGTGGCCTCGTCTTTGTCAGCGCCAGCGCCAGGGGCGAGACTTTGAGTCTTCTGCACTCGCGGTGTGGCTGCTCTCGCTCTTCATGTTGTTAAGTTGGGAGAGGCTACCCGTGTTCCTGAGCCACTCGTCCTCCTCACCTTCTGACGGGCTCAACTGTAGAAAAACAGCAACAGAAAGATGTTCTTGTGTCAGCAAAAACAAGAACAATGTAATAGGTTTTTTTTTCCTGGGCTAAGATGGGTATATGTATAGCAGTGTAGCACTCTGATCGATTTGCTTCTTCACCTTGACATTTGTAAGATCCACGTTATTGTTCTTCAGATAGTTCATGAACTCATGAAAGTTCGCCTCCGTGGGGCGGTAGTGCCCACTATGTGGCCAGACAGCCTGAAAGATGCTAAACTGAATCAGACAGGTCTTCAGATAGTTCATGAACTCATGAAAGTTCGATCTATATATGCACCCTTAGAATCCCATTCTCTACCACCAGTCTGCCAGCAGCAGATGTGGCTCCACCGGCGAGGAAGCTGGAGTGCTGAAATGTGCCCTTGCTCTTCTGCAACAATGTGATTATTATATTTAATCTGGTAGAGCCTTAGAGGTCATTTATCTTCATTCTTCAGGTTGCATGTTTAAGGTTTCAAGGTGGTGTGGTTGGACATACCGTACCGATGTATAGAGCTCTGGTTGTGCTCAGCACAAAGATCCATTTTGCATCCCTGGGGCCTTCGGATGTGTCGACGATTTTGCGGCTCAGCTTGTACCTCATCTTTCCGTCCTCAACCACGACCTCATAGGACTCCCTTTCTTTCTGCACAAAGTTCAGATACGGTTCAGATACTTTTCTGTTGAGATTTCATATCCATTGCTGTGAGGGCTGAAGCACTAACCGGGCCAAGATACCTGATGCATTGCTGCAGCAGCTTCCATCTTGGACAGTGGTCATCAATATTAACTTCCTTTCCTTCACCTATATCCAACCTAGTAAAATGTGATTTCAGAGAACTTTGAACTCATATTCTTCAGCTGGTTTGGAGATATAGCTTTAAATATCTCACGTGAACTATACCAGTAAAAGAAAGGCTGTTTGCTCTCACAGTGTAGCCAGTATTGGTAGTAGTAGTGGAGGTTGTGACCATACCGATGTCGAGGATCAATCTGCCAATGAAACATGAATGTTCTGTGATGTTCTTTCATCAGTTAGTGTATGAAATAAATTGCTTTCATGCGTACTGCTTCAAGCCAGTGTTGCAGTGCTAACTTCTGAGCCTTTTCATCCTTGGAAAGCCCTTTCCCTACCTGAAGAAAAACACCAGATATGAATTCAGTATTCGATCATACTAGAACAAACATGACAATAATCCTTTGGAAATCAGACTACACTGTTTCAGCAGTTGAGCATATCAACTCATAGTTACAATGGGCTGTTGGCATACATTAATGCCACGGTTCAGCAATAAGAAAACTACCAGACCAAATTTAACAGTAACAGCAGAATAAAATTAGCTTGAACAATTTATCAAATTCACAATATTATCAAAACAATTAATGCCAAAAAGGACCATAATAATGCCAAGAATCAGTATAGTAGGACCATAATACTATAGCACACAACTGCGCTATAAATTCTAAGTTCCATACTCAGAATAATGATAAGTAGTATAATGTGTAAACACTACCTTGGCAGCTCTCATTCTGGCACGAGACCACCTTGAGAGGGCCGACTCAGGCTTTTGCGCATCGAAAAAAGACACTGAATTGCGCTTGAGCAACGCAAATTCAAGTAGTTTCCACCTGGATGTAGCATACAATTCACGGAATTTAGTAACATCGCCCCATTCTCAAAATCACACTATATCACATATGAGAATGCATGATAAACACAAGGAATTTTACAAACCAGCGTTGTTCAACAAGAACAGCACAATCAGCAAGCTGCCGCCTTGTCCTGAAACTCTTGTACACCTTCTGCACTCTTATTGCTGCAGCCTGATGCACTGGGCTGACCATCCCAATTACCGGAGAATTTGGTGGTAGGTTCTCCATGGACCTATATCTTGGCAGGACGATAGGCTCATAGTTGTAACTCTTCTTTGCAGGTTTAGGACTCACCATTGATAGTGCAGTTTCAACTTGAAATGGATCACCTTCCCTTTTTTCAGAGCTTAAAGAGCCTCTTACGATGAGCCTCTTGGAGGTCAGTGCGTCGAGCAATGCTGATGGCGATTCAAGGGTCTCCAGTGTGCTGAGATTATCAAAGCTTAGAGACCGCACAAACAGCCTGTCCATACCATCATCATCATCCTCAGGCAGGTAGTCATCCGGTGGGTATGAGATTGACAGCCCCATTTTCCTGATTAAACTGTAATATGTGAAGGTTTTCTTTGTTCACCCTTTTGCCTAGCGTTTTCTCTGATACACCTTGCTGCTTTTTGTTCCTCATCTGAATCTCTTCAGGACTTGTGTTCTTTATGAGCACGACACCATTTGCCAAGAAGGAAAAAAATCAAAGGATATAAATTGTAGGACCTTTGAAGTGGAAAACAAATCAGAAACAGATTCAGGAGTTTCCTTAACTATTCACGATTTTACCAAGGCATGTCAATTATAATTGAAAGTCCCGTATAATATCTCTTGTGATAAAATGGAATTTTATATATGTATTGAGTGAGATGCCGAGGAGAGGGTAAAGAAAGTTTGTTACAAAGAAAAAAAATGGAATTAAAATGTAGAGGGGAAGAAAGAAGAAACCAAGAAATTTGTGCACAAGTGTTCTAGGGAAAAGAAAACGCAAAGAAGTGAAAATCGAACAACAGAGAGATTTATCTCCTTACCTTCAAATTTCTTGCGCCATCCGTCCAATAGGACCTATTGACAAGAGGTCTGCGAGGCAGAAATCTGAAAAGAACAGCGATTTTGCATGGCAAATGGGAGTAGATTTAGGAACCAAGCATAACTGGTGAATGGCTGTTGGCTAATGACCACGCAAGAGGGGCAAGTGGAAAAAAACACGGCGATGCTGTCTTCGCCCCAAAAATAACAAATCATTTTTTTTTTTTCTCAAAAAGAAAACAAATCTTTTTTTTTTTTTTGGTGATCACAGAAGCGCGTTTTGAAAACAAACCATTTTTTGAGGTGCCTGAGTGTTCTCAGCCATTCAGGGGAAAAGGAAAATGGTATACTATTTAGTGTTGTTAAAATTAGACAGCACTTTTTTTTTAGCATCAAAATTAGACAGCACTTAAGAAACACGGCATGGGTGTATAACTAGAAGCGTAGAACTGATATTGCCAATTGACTATGAGCACAGGAAGAACAAATATAGTAGCATCTGTTGCTAACTTTTTATTGCTAAGCATTTCCCTTGGCATTTGATGGCAAGCACAAGAATAGTCCCAACACCGTGATCCCGATGATTGGCACACATTTCGAGGTGAATCAAGCTACCGCACTAACCCAGCAAAATGGAGTATTAGCAAGCTGTTTACCTCATGGGCATTCCACCGAACACCACACATGCGGTGGCATAACTTGGCATCCATATGCTTCCGAGTTTCCGACGGCTCACAGGCGACTGCGCTGCGTACGAAGATCGCATTTTTGAACTTTTAGACAACGAGACTTCATGCCTTTTCCTTGAGTCATCATCGCCGCCTCCTGCACTTCGCAAATTAAAGCATCACTATGATCCTGATCCATGATGCTCCCTCCTTTTCTGTTTTCCCCTCGCAGCTGCGCTGAGGAAAAACAGATATACTCCTAGCACACAAGCTGCATCCGCCCCGTGAACTTCCAATCTTGTCCACCACTGC